>ONZP01000620.1:0-35735 GCA_900312805.1 Fusarium torulosum
AGCCTACTTCATATAGCAGTGAGGGAACCCTACTGATGAATATAATAACTACTATAATCATTTTGAGGCCAATAGCCCAGAAAACCAGAAGGGGCACCACGTATCAGGTGATGAGAAAGATACTTAAACCTCAAAGGAACACAAGGAGTCCCAAAGGCATGCCAACGCCTTCAAAACTAAACATTAGAATCTTTAGTTAATAAGAATCTAATAGGTGCCTTCACTATTAACCCCTTTACGAACAAACAGTACCAGTATTTATTATTGCTGGGTACCTTATGCATTTAATATTATATTTGCCTTTGTTTGGAATATTCCTTGTTGTTTTACTTCTTTTAAATTAACCCTAATATTGTTTTCTCTCTACTCCTTTTATTTCTTTATAAGTATAGCGGCCTATAAGGCTTTCAAGATTCGCTATAGCTTTACCTAAAACTAGTAGAAGACCTTATTTAAAGACGCCGGTCATAACAGAAACTCAATTCTTCATATACATATTTAAATATTCTGGTAACATAGCATATAGACTAATAAGAATCCAGTGACATCATAATAATACTGACATATCTCGTTATAGCTAAGCACTTGCGTTCTAGAGGCTGACTTTGTTTATCCTTTGTGATTATTATGCTATGTTGTCTATATCATTATTTATCGACTACTATCTGTGTATGCATGCCTACAATGGACCTGAAGCAGAAAATACTTACCTAGAAACCAGCAAAAGCGGCCACCTTGTATTTAACCTGTTTACTTCGAGATTGTGAGATACCCCAAAGCTCGATAACATATTTGGGCGTATTTTGGCCACGACCGGATTTTTGGTAAGAATAAGGCAAAGTGAGGGGTTGAGTAAGCTACATATGCGGGAGGCCGTCCGGAAACCCAGAAAACATCATCTTGATGACAGCAGAAGAAGAATTTCATCAAACCATTGGACGCCACAGGAAACAGTTTTCCAATCGCGTACTGCCATCTGTTTCGGCTTTGGCATCGCATGTTCTTTCTTTTAAACAAGCCTTGGCTGGGAAATCATTTAAAGCGCGCTGGAAGCCCAGGTTTAAGTGGGCGCTACTCTCATTTTTCCTATCTAAGAATTCTCACCGAATACAAAACAGGCTTTGATGCTAGCTTTGACATGGCTCCTCAAATATATCGGACAGAAGCTGACCACAAGCAGGTGTGGGCCCCTTGGTGCTCACTAAGGAATAATGTGAAGCTGACTAGTCATTTGCTAGGTCGACGAATGTGATGTGCCTGAGGCGACTTTGAACCCTTCTGCTGATTTGACCTCGTATGAGAATACTCAGTCATCCTTGTGCGTGGTTCAGTCATTGCCAGGTAAAGGAAAAGGTCTTATAGCTCTTAAAAAAATCACTACGGGTGTGCGTGTTCTCATAGAGAAGCCTATCCTGACTACGAGGAATGCACCACCAGCAATACTCGACCCTATTATAGCAAGAGATTTGAAGTCACTCTCTAAGGAAAAGCAGCGTCAATTCTTTTCGTTACACAACAACTTTCCTGGAAAGCATCCCTTCAGTGGCATTGTGAAGACTAACGCACTGCCTTGCGGGAGTGGAGCGACTGTTGGCGCCGTATACCCAACTATCTGTTTCATTAATCATAGCTGTCGTGCAAACGCTCACAATAGTTGGAACGAAACCCTTGGGAGTGAAACGATTCATGCAATCCAGGATATCGAACCTGGCCAAGAAATCACAATATCTTATGACCATGGAGGTCCATCTACGAGTCGAAAGCCGTGGCTAAAAGAGAAGTTCGGCTTCGACTGTGACTGCTCAGTCTGCCTTCTTCCACATGAGGAACTCGAGAAGAGTGATAAGCGGCGGGAACGAATCCAACAATTGGATGAGGCTATCGGTAATCCGGGCCGAATGATGAGTAGACCCAGTGTCAGTCTTCTGAATTGTCGCTCCCTACTCCAAGTTTTGAAGGAAGAGTTTCAAGAAGGCACCAATATCTTGATAGCCAGAGCCAATTATGACGCATTCCAGATCGCCATTGCGCACGGAGACTTGGCGCGAGGAGCAGTATTTGCGCAGCAAGCATACCAGATTAGACTTCTTTGCGAGGGAGGGGATAGTCCTGACACCAAAAGGATGCAACAGTTAGAAGAGGATCCAACCATCCATCCAAGCTTTGGAGCTTATTCTATGCGCTGGAAGACGAAAAAGGGACAGGTTCCTCGAGAGTTGAGTGGGGATGAGTTTGAGAATTGGCTGTGGCGACGGAAGTAGGTCTGCAGCTTGCAGTGAGGAAAGTGGAAGTATTTGTGTTTGATCAGATGCATGAGATTTTAGATACTATTTTGCGACACTAGGCAGGCTATGGGCGCCGAGGTAATCAAACCTTCCTCTTTCACAATTGGGCTTCACTACCATATAAACCATTGTCCTACATAGCATTTTGACCAATCAAGGTATCGCATTGTAAAAAATATTTCCAAAAAGAAATTCGTATCTCTTATTGAGGGATTATGCTTCTATGCCTCCCGAGTCAAATCTAGCGCCAGTAATCCTTTACCGAGAGGTAACCAGATTTGATATATTTCCAACTGTACTATAAATCTACTGAGTTTAATAATAGCGAGGATATGATATACCTGTCCCTTTGAAAATAGGTATATACACAGCCTAGCAGTAAATCATTAGAAGGATCCAGGGTGGAATAATTGCTAGTCCACTTAGAAAATGCCTTAAAGTTTTCACAGGTATGGTGGTCAACCAGTAGTGACTTCGACAGGCTCTAGCAAGACTGAGGCTGCAGGCTTAGGCTGTGGGTTTAAGTAAAAATACTATAATGTCCTGAGATTACTATCCTATCAGTAGAGTAAGTGCTATGCTCTATTATATTTTACTACTAAAATTGTTTTAAGTTCTTAACTTCTAGTCCTTTACTTACTTATCTTTATATAATAATCAATAGACATCCTTAGGTATCCTTAATCTATCCTTACAGTAAAAACAGTATTAAGATATTTATTTATATTATATATTCTCTTAACGTATTACTTATAGATCTGGATTAAGGTTGTCTAATAAAAGGTTATAGATATTATAGTTAATATTAACCTTATCCTCTTTAATAAGAAAGGCTAGTATTTGATATCCGCTTTACCATAGAAAACCTCACCTAATGCGCCGCCCCATTATTATATATCGACTCTCATATGTACCCCTTGACCAATTAAAAGCCTGGTCGCAGGAAATGAATTATAATAGGCCATATTTATAAGGTAGATCCCATACCTACTATCAATGGGTAAATCACCTTGGGCCCCTATGTTCATTAAGGCTATCGCGGCGTCTATGTGATTATAAGCGGCTGCAGCTATTAGTGGACATCCTCGAGGGTACCAAGGACAATGAGTGTCTGCCTTGGCCCCGCATCTTAAAAGAAACTAAACCAGTGCTTCATCCGAACCATAGTGAATAGCCCGGTATAAATAATGTCTTGAATACAGTTATTAGGACTTGCTCCACGTTCCAAGGGTCCATTAACGCAAGCCACCTCGCCATGTTGTAAGGTTTGGTTTAGAGCAGCAATGCCTAAAGGTATAATTCTATCTACCTTAATGCCTAATTTAACGAAGTCACTACAGAGCTCAGGATGTCTATGTTACCCAGCTGTAGAAAAGAGGCCTGGGTCTCTGTTATTGAGAATCTATAAGACTTGCCCCAGACAGCGATATTGCTTTTCTCCGGCACCAGTGATAACTTAGCAAACTCAAACATTAGCTTTTTCTAACCCATTCTTCATGTTGGCCAAAAAGGCTCTCTTATAAGATTCATGGAGGAACTTCTGGCCGCTCTTAATACTCTTAACGATAAGATTATAGTAAGTAACTTTTAGGTGTCGGTCTGATAAGGGACTTGAGTATTCTAGGATGATTTCGCTGTCGCTATTATTAGCTTCTAGACTAACTGCCCTTAAGAAATATTATACAGATAGCGGTTTATATGTGTATAAGACCTATTTGATGGCTAGCTATAAGTGCTTATAATCTATCTGCTAATACTACTTATATGGCTAAGTATATACTTCCTTAAGGCTCTTAGTAAGTTATACTATCCTATCTAATACTATATTACTAGATTTCAGCTCTGTAAGTTAATTTAAATCATCTGGTACTACCACTAATTTATTTTCTTAAGTAAAGATTTACTTACCTTTTAAATTTAAATTCTAACTTAAATATACTTATTACCTCTCTCTAACTTTAAGTTTTAGCGAAACGGTATTAAACTCCATGTCGCATATAAAGACAATATTCAGTCCTTTCCATAGAATAAGTACTACCTACCTAAGTCTAATACTAATGTTATGTTCAGTTTGTTTTGTCCACAGGGCCGAAAAGACCCTCTTTCAGTATAACCGGGGACTTGGCAGTCTCCTTGGTAAAAATGCTATCCCGCTTTTGCCTCAGATTAACAGCTCCCCATCGGAGCAACTGACCGAAAGTACCTGGCTCGCTATCTTTGCCATCATTCTTATCCCAAAGCAGGCCTAAATGTGGAGAGTGTGTTAGGCCCTTTCCATGTGTGACCTTTTGCCAGCTGGCACTACTCAAAAGATGCCAGACCAGCTTGTGCGCTTGCTGGAAATCTTCCGACTCAGGGTTGGTATCAAGTGGCAAACTAAACAGGTCATATAATCTTTGTCCTGAAGAGAACCCAACTAAATTCTCAGCAGCCCAGTTCTCGGTTCGAGCATCAATACCGAGAATGTGCTCTTGCCAATACTTAGACCCATTGAAGTCATCGCCAGTGTCTTCGAGCATTGTTAATCGTCGCCAGCACATGACCTGCGAGATATACTCAAGGACCTGTTGCGCCTCAATCTTGAAGTCCCATGTCCAGCCTTCAGCTTCGCTAAAGTCGATGTCCTTAACGAAGGCGAGGGCTGGGTTGTCACTCATCCCGACATAGTTGTTGCGATTTCCCCACAGATGAACAAACATTTTATGCCTTGCCCTATTAGTAAATGTGTTAGGAGTGAATGGCTAGACTTACCATCTTGTAATAAACGGATTGCCTTTGCGAGAAGCGGTAAAGTGATTTGCGATGGTCTGGCCGTACATAACTGGTACAGCCACCTCAAATGGTGAGTTGTCATCAGCAATCCGATTCCAGCAAACACGATCCATATCCCGCATGAGAATACAACCAACGTCCATAGCCACTCCACCATGCTGGATCAGTAAAGCGCCTCTCAAGAAATCCATAGAGTGTGGCCCAACATATGGCCCGTCCATGGTTCCTCCGACCAAAGCCTCGGGAAGCAAATCGGCGGCAGCGAAGTTTAATGCATGATTTGGTGAATCAGGTACCGTGTCAAGCACACGGACTGTCCATGACGGACCACAGATACGCACCCAGTCAGCCACATTACGTTGACACCAGCCTGGCAAGTTCTCGAGGCCAGAGTGCCAAAAGGCCCAGATGTTTTTCTCTGAAGTGACGGGGACATGAGCATTGAGTGAAGTAAGAATGTCTTTGGTGGACCGGGTATCTGGTTTTTCAACAACCTCCAGCTGAGAGGCGAACTCGTCGGGAATGGAGTAATGTGCCATGATGTAGAGGATTTATGCCACTGAGGGATATGTCGCTTGTCTTGTCTCTATCCGTAGCCGGATGATCTCCGGGCTTTATATACTCATCTGAACCATCCATTTTCAATATCCTCATTCACAAAGGTCCTGGATATGGTCGTCGATGCCGCTGATGAGATCAGCACTAGTCCAGAAGTGGACGATTAGCCCACGAACCATGCCTATCGGGGTCTTACGCACTACAATCCACCCCCTGAATTTTTATAACCTGCGGACTTGCGGAGACGTCAATAACGAATAAGAAGAGGGCATCGAGACGATAAGGACTAAGATACCTACTCTCTACTATAACCTATAGCTAGAGAGAGGGATATTTAAGTGGCGCTTGTATATAATTGCTTTTTGATATCTCACAGTAATGGCTAATAATGACCTCACAGGGCATAATTGTTAGTAAGATACGTTCTCAGCGGAGAAGTCACTTAGTTATAAAAGTACAGGGGGTTGATTGTATACTAGTAAGCAAACCGAGCTTGGTTAGCAAAGACTCTATTTAGGGTGGTGCTGGGGTAAAGCGAGCCTAGATTACATTCCTCGAGGCGGATATCTTCCAAGCGCAGCCTGGTAACAATAGTCCAGCCATCCTGGATACCACGCTGTTAGGTGCAATAGATAATGTCAACCATGATGAGGCGGCAGCACCAGGATTAGAAGGATCGCGGTCACCAAATCCAATAGCGACCATCAATTCTAACTCCGATTCTACAGCTATGGATAACAGCGAGATTCGGTTTGTCGCCAAGTATAAGAGAAAGACTAATCTGCTTGAACGGCAATTATAAAACGATATGTACGAACGTAATAATTCCAGCGCGGAGAAGGATAAGCCGGAGATGAAAGCCAAAAAGCTCCGCCTAAACTTTGACGAACTGATAAGTGAACGACGCAGGATTTACATCAACTCTCTACTATTGGCCACCACAGAGTTTGTCCGAAAGTCTTTCCCAATACTGCGTGGAAACGGACAGTTTTAAGAGAGGATTGGATCTCCATGAAAGCGTCCTCGTATTCTTTGAGGTTATCCTGGGCTATCTTTACCCTGGCTGTGAGTCTCAATGCTTTCGTAAACCTTATATTAAGCAATATCGTATATGAGGGCATACGGGCGGTAGCATAGTTACTAGGTATTAAGAGCCTACGGCTCTAGCATCGAGACAGGCTTATCTATATCCATGTCCATTTCTGCCTCTGGCAACGCGGACAATGCAGTTGGGAAAAGGGACAGCAGCGTCTGAGCGGTGTTGAGGGTATCTCGGCCATTGAGGAGGCAACGAATTGTGCCCAGTAAAAGGATACCACATTTGTGACTGTATTGTTGTCGAGGACGGTTCTGGATGGTGTCACGTACGTCAGCAGCCAAACCGCCAGCTCAATCTCAGGGGACAAGGCTTCCCACTGCCGCTTGCGGCAGCCAATAATCAACCTCACAACGCTATGGAAGGCAGCTGTGCGGTGATCATCATACATGGTAAGAGCTTCACATTCGACCCTCTGACGTTCGGCACAGAGTGGGAGCAGAGTCAAGACCAAGCATCGCTTGCCGCGCACTGAAAGTCAATGTCTGATGCACCCCCGGGAATGGAGTGAAGCACCCTGAATCTAGATAGCATCAATGCACTTCTCCACAAAAGGTGATGCTCTACAGACCAGATTCTAGATCATACAGCATCTGCTGCCAAAAATGTCAGTAGGTACGGACCAACAAGAGGCCCGTATGATGTTACTTTCCGTTTCCTGATTCCCTGCCAGGGCTGTGCACGCCCACACCAGCCCCTAGTGTGGCTTGACTCCTAATAACCAAATGTGAAGCTGATGATAATGGCCCTTGAGTACATGAAGTACTCTGGACATAGGTGTTTTAAGATTTACTTGGACCTACTGGAAGGTAAATAATGTGGCGACTAGTAAACCTTTATCGCAAATGCTTTTATTTACCATCTGAAATTGATAATTAACCTAATTTCTTTTCTGGAAGGTGTGTAATAACTGCTATAGAATTGGTGGAGTTGTAGCCTTATGAAGTGTTTAGACCCGAGGATTCTTGACTTTGGTGGTGGGTCATGGTATTTTCATACCAGCGGAAAACTCTCCATGGGTGTATTTTTAAAATAATAGCCGCGCTCGAGTTCGGATTAAGAACTTTAAAATGTACAGGGGGGCGATCAGTTAACATAGGCCTTATTTTGTTTGGCCAACTATATATTAATATCGTCTCGTCTCTAGTAGGAGAGGGTATCTGTCTAGGTTATATAGTAGGAGGAAACTGTGGTGGGAAACAGAACAGCTTACAACGAATGATGCACATTTCGCTGCATGGTGTATCCTCCACCAGAATCAAGTCCGATTAAAGCGCTTTAATCCAAGACCAATCACATCCATTTCAGCGAGGGCTCCGAATTATCCTACCACTGCGAAACTATGGCCTCCCACCACTTTGAGGCTTCTACCACAGTAGCCTTGGCAACCAACAGACTTGCCTAACTAAGAGGTGTCGTTACAACCTTTCTTCTATGTTTCTGGGAAATGTTAAAAAAGAGAAGTAAAAGATATATTAATATACCATTAGAAAGCCTTAATTCGGCAATACAGTGTATTTTACACTCTTTTGGCCTTTAACGGTTCTGTCCTCTATTAAGACGTAACCGGGAATAATCCTTTGCACTGTGCCACATATGGATCACCCATTAAAATCCTTCACCTTCTTGTTTCAACAATTGAGGCATTTTCCGTCAGAACATCGCTTACAAAGCCACGATTAGTGGATCTACCGGCGCTGGGGAATGAATCCATGCCTGACTTCAACCAAGCGAGGGCCCAGACCAGTCAGCGATCACTCAGGAATTTCGTCACTCGGGATCATTCAGGAACAGTCGGGTATTTCGAATCATATGGTGGTATATGCCTGCGATCTGTGAGCCTTCTGCGGTAAGACAAAGCCATGCAAGATAAGAATTACGAATCTATATCATGTTCTCGTTCCTGAACCAAAATATTATCCTTGCAATCCTCTACTGAGAAGGCGAGGTCCATTACAGCATTATGCTCTTGTTGATTCAAGTAAGCAGATAGTGAATTAGTAAGGTCAAGGGTCGTGAAGATGGGGATAGCGTTACAGCCAGCAGCGATAGTAGGAGTGGGAATAGGGGTGGTGGCAGCGGGATCATCACGCTGATGTGGCCAATATACAGGCTGACAGGTATCTAGATACCATTCGGCCCTGATGTTAGCCGTGCAAATAGTCCTTCTGCAAGAGCAATCCTTACTCCGATTAACAAGGGCTTTTAATTTGAGGGGCTGGAGTAGATAGCTGAGATATGGTGCCATGTGCCGCCTGGCGGCACAGAGGATTCATCAAATGGACTGTGTGCCCTGGTCGAAGGAAGGCCGAGGTAATCCTTTTCAAAACAAAATACCACGTTGCATGCGCTCTCAACTACAAGGCCATGGACAGTCTTACTATGGTACTCACTGGTAGGACTATTTTGTATGGCCACAATACCGAGTCCTTCAAAATCATAATAACGTCTCACATGCATCGTTTAATAATGGCCTGTGAAGGATTCAAAGGATGATCCTGGCAAGTACTTGGAATAGCCGGATAATTTCAATATTCCGCATGTATTATAAAAGCACAATAACTGTTCTTTTTCATTCCAGTAAAATGGAAACTCTCTAATCCTTACTTATTACTCGTAGCCCATACGACCTATAAAAGCCACTTCTCAGGCCACAAAAATAAAAACAAAGACATTCTCGAACAACCAACCATATATAACCACTCTCCAACTGTCTTTTTACTATTTGCGAAACAACCCCAATCCTCTTCCTAATCATGCACGCCGCTTCTTTCATCACGCTTGCCCTCTCGGGCCTTGTTGCCGCCTCGCCCCAAGGCGTCCCCGATAAGCCAATCCTGTTCTGGGCTCGCCTCTACTCCGAATCTGCCAACTGCAGTGGTGGAAAGACCTCTAGCTATGTCGGTACTCAAGGCAACTGCGTTAACAGGAACATCCCCGGAACCGGCTCGGCAATTGTGCAAATTGGAGAGGTTGGCAAGTACTACCTTGCAGGATGGACCGAGGCCGACTGCAAGGGCAAGGTCGTCCTAGTGGAAACAAACCCTGGAGTCTGTACTGATTTAGGCGGTACCGATGTGAAGAGCTGGTCTAACGATATGAAGCCATTTGGGCGATGAAGAGGGAAGGCTCTAGGTATATGAAGAACTATGGCCATGACTGAGACATGCTTCAGCCGTGACCCTTTCTAGTGGAAGGGCTTTAAGTATAGTATAACCTTTAGAGTACTTCAATCCAAGGTCTTTGTTACTCGTCTACTAAGCTCAGAGATTGTTTAATATCACATGCTAGGGCCCCTCTTAATAGTAGAGGTGCTTTATTACCCTTACCATCGAGGCGAAACTTCTCTTTAAAGAGAGAATGTTAAGAATGCATCCCTTTGTATTAAATTTAGTTCTATCAAAGCGATATATATTCTATATTAAAGGGATAAAGAGCTATGTTTAGGTAATCATATAGCTATCTAATAGAAATACGTTAGGTTAGTTTACAACCAGCTAAATACTAAGAATAGGTAATAAGGTATCTAAGAAGAATAAACTATTCTAATACTTTCTTATCTATAAATAACAGCCTTAGTCGCTATACAAGAGAGACTAACAAGGCATATAGTCGACCACACATTCATGCTATAGACACAGGCCAGGTCGGTATGAACCCGGATATACTATATATAATAATACCTAACGTTGTTTGCATCATGGAAGGTCAGTCCGTCACGCTAATTATTGGCAGACTCGATGTCGCCATGCGGCAAAGACGTTTGGTGGGTCTCAGAGCGGCAGGTGCTTGTTTCGGACTTTACAATTGATGCAAGCTGCAACCCTTTCTCCGAGCCAATCTTCTAGATGTTAGCTGGGAGCTTGGGGAGATTGGCTCAAGCGATGTTATATATTCCCGAGAGGGGACAATATATGCAAAGGGATAGAGCTGCACGATAGTTTGATTCTCATCGATGGTGGACGTGTTCCTAGAGCTGTTATTAAGCTTACATTTATAGCCTGGAGTCAGTCGGGTCAGGTTGGCTCCAGATATAAACATGGCTCTTGTAAGTTCTAGTCTAAGCTGTTCTCAGGTAATCGTGCCGCTTTTTATTCTGATGATCCAGGGACCACCACTGCAAATGTCGGAACCATAGTCTATTTCCCGGCTCGTATGAGATCCGGTGTGTTCCTAGAGGCACCATTGGATTCGGTGGCTTTAAAAAGAGCTGTGTTAAACTCAGATGCTGTCATGGAAATTAATGATCAACATGAAGCGCCGGCTGGAAAACCACGCCTCGCCAATATGATATTGCCGAGCAGATTCGGGTTACCAACGACAGGAAGCCGTGAAATCTCTCACAGGGAAACACTAACGAGATGAGTCTTCAACAGGAAGAAGATCGCCGATATGGCAGCGAATATCGGAATCGATCACTATGAGCACCAGATCCCAAAGATTGATGAACTAGCCGATGCGATTCTAAACTCCTCTGTAGAATTTATCAGGGAAGCAGCAAATTATGATAAAGAATTCAGCGACAAAGAAGGCCTAGAGACTCGGAGAACTAAAGAACACATCCATCGAGTTGTACGAGCCTGTCATTGAGAATTATTGTCGAAAGATAATGGTGATGCTCCGGTTAATTGAGCCGCGCATCATCAGCAACGGATCGGACCAGCATGAGGCTGATGGCGGAAATCAATGGTGCCCTATCACGAATCTGACCTTTACGAAACTTGGCCTAGATCTCAAACTTCCTAGCCTATTCACTGACTTCACCTTGAAGATAACATATTCCGACAAGGGATTGCCTGGGGCTTTGAAAAGGTTGGATCCCGACGTCGAAGATAATATTGGCATATTCCAGAAACCATTCAACATGCCATCTTGACAACCCAAAAGATTGGAATCTTCTGTATTTGTGTTGATTTGTTTTGCATTATTCAAGACTGCAAGAATGATATAAAAGTCGAGATAGGCCAGATGACTCAGGTTTACACTCATGCAGCATTGACAATTGCTGCCAGAGCAGCCGAAAACGCTCACAGTGGATTTCTATACAACAGATCTCCCCACTGGAGCGACCCTTGTGGACTTTCAGGATGCAGATGGACAGAAACTGCAATGCACACTGACATTTCGATCACCCGAAAAGTGCGAAGATAACACAATTCTGGATACGCGAGGTTGGACGCTGCAAGAATATCTACTATCTCGCCGGCTGTTGATCATTGGAACATGGTCGACATCTTGGTCCTGTCGAAAAGAACGATATGGGAACTTCGACGGATGGTGGTTTGATAGGTCAAAAGGTGACCCGCTTAGTATATCTGGGCCCTGGAGCCCAAATGAGATCAGCGATACTTCGGTTTTGAAAGACACTCATTGTTTTAATGTCATTCCCTTCTTCTACGCCAATCCAGGGCATGATCACCCAAAGCCAGTAGATCATCTTGCTCTCTGGGCATGGGAAAACCTTGTTTCTCGGCACACTAAAAGATTTCTTACCCAATCAACGGATAGAATCCTCGCTATCTCAGGACTAGCTCAAGTTTTCAGTCCCGCGGAGGGAAATATGCTGCTGGGCTGTGGGTGAATGATTTTCCCCTCACACTTCTTTGGGAAAACCAAGGTCAAGTTCTTTACCCCAGACCAAGCAAGCAAGGACCCTCGTGGTCGTGGAATTCTATACAAGGTCCTATTGTATGGGGAATCAAACGTAGGAAAGTTGTATCAGAAGTCGAGTCTGTTGAATGCGAGCTTGATCTCCCAGAAGCACCCTTTGGCATTGTCAATCGTGGTTCACTTCGGGTGAGAGGCCTGCAATGGATCCTGAATGGAGATCTAGTGGAGATTAATCTGTCTCACGTGGAAGTGGCTTCAGATATCGAAAGCCTGATGGCACACATGGCGACGCTGGGGTCAAAAGATTTTACTTAGATGCACAAAAACCAGCTTCGGACTGGTCTAATGTCACGCTTCTTGCCATAAAGGTCCACCCTATCGCCTCAGAAGTCTCTGACACATCAGGAATAGTCTTGAGAAAGGAACTCGACAATAGGTATTCAAGACTGGCGTTTTTTGAGACGGACCTTCAAGCGAAGTCTCATTCTCGCAGTCCGCTCCCTGAAGCTGGAGTTTGGGACAAGAGACCATTTACTGTTTCCTAGTTACATACACAGAAGACTCTTAGGATTAGGTTGCTAAAACATTTAAAAAACATCATTCGACTGATCGTTCTTGATTGAATAACAATCACTAGGACCCTATCCTCGACGAAAATCGTGCCTGCCGGCTTATCCACCGATGCTCTTATGATATGATTGCTTCTGAAAGGACACCGAGGCTCGAACTTGTATCCTCTTGCGGTTCTCGTGGACTTTCAACATATTTTGGCTACAAATGTCCAGACTGTGGCGACCGTGTGCTGGATTTGAAATCGCCTTGCAAAATACTCTATTGTTGCTTATCTGAAGGGCATGGACTACCACACAAGTTTTAGAGAAAAACTTAGATTTGTAATGCCCAATTGCACCGTCCGTTGATTTTACCTGGACATACTAACGAAATTTCAGGACCGAGTAGAAGCGGCATCCTTCTGATAAATTATTGCTTAAGGTAGGATTCAATCAGAGAGGGATTCTGAAGGCTTGTCGTAGTTTTGGACTGCTGCTACCAGACTTGGAACTTGAATAACATTAGGTACTTCGCGTATGGCCACGTATAGTTTGGTTCTTGCTGGAAATGTACTGGATTTCAACCTCTTGGTCAATTATGTTCCTATTTGATCAAGGACCAATATAGAACCGCTAGGGCGGGAATCGGAGCCTCTCGGAACTATTCTAAGCGCCAGGGTACATGCTTGTCAAAGGATCGACCCGCAGGTTGGCTGTTAACTATCGTGCAGAAGTGCCAATGCGGCGCTTTTGTGACCTACCTGCTTAAGCAGGATATCTTCGAACATGCTGCTTGGTGCGCCTGGCCCGGAAGAGACTTTCTGCGGTAAGAAGGATTTTAAAAAATTCAATAGGATTTTTTAAAAAAGACAAAAACGCGTGAGTACCTCGTATATGCACAAGCGGAGGGCCAGGATGCTTTCAGTAGCTGGGCCGAGCAAGGCGAAGGTTACTTCAAGAAGAAATACCCATGTAATAATCCAAAGAAGGCGATCAGTTCATAGTCAGAAACTAGATAGAAGATCTAACTCCTATAACAGCGCAACTGAAATACATTATATTGTGACAAGAACTCTACAAAATATTAAGCGGTGCATCAAAACCTGCTTGAGAAGGTCGTGACGGGTTTTCAAAGGATTTCCTAAGGATTGCAGATCCTGGTTTATATCCTTCCTTGGCGCTGATGCCAAGGCGGAATATCCAAAAGGAATTCATGCATTGGGTATATAAAAGGATCTAGAAGGGTCGAAGGATCGTACTTGCTTTTGTGAATTATCAGATCAGTGGTAGCATCATCCAGGACAGGGGCTGATACTATCATTTATCTAGTACAAGGAAAAGTATATAAGAGCCAGAAGAAATATTCAAGACTTCTATAATATACCACCCAAAACTCTCACTGGCTAAAAGACACCTACTTCGATATGTTGCGAAACACAGTTCTCACTCTTCTCATTGCCGCCGAGGCAACTCATGGTCAGGCTGCCTTCACACTGAGAAAGACCTATGACTCCAGTAACTTCCTGGACTCGTTCAACTTCAGAGACGTAAGACGAATTTCTTAAAAGCAATAAACCAAGCATCATTTCTAACACAATATAGCGTGCCTACTTTGATAGTATTGACCCTGGCTATGAGGGTGACCCCACCGGTGGCTCCGTCAACTACTTAAGTAGGAGCCAAGCAGTGGCCTCTGGCATCGTCAATACCAACAATGGTAAGGTTCATCTTGGTGTAAACTCCGTTGATAAAGCTGCGCTCCTTACGCCTGGTGGATCGAGGCATGGGCGTGGTAGCGTTCGTCTTGAGTCGAAGGAATCCTATAGCTCGGGCATTCTCATCGCTGATATTGAGCATATGCCCGGAACTGCATGTGGTATCTGGCCTGCTTAGTAAGTAACTCTTTAATTGGAGAATGTGATGAAGCGTGCTGAATATGTAGCTGGTCTTACAACTTTGACGAGGATCCGGTCGGCGAGATCGATATTATTGAGGGTATTAATGGTAACCAGAACGGCAACTATGTTTCTCTCCATACTTGTGGAGCTTGTATTTTCAACCGTCCTGGAGGTGCTGAGCCTCGAAATAATTGCAATATCGGCGGCTCTGACACCCGATACTGCACGGACGGTAATAACTAGTCAGTGAAGCTCTTCATGTTATTAACTGCAGCTAACCAGCATAGCTCCGGATGCGGAAACACCATGCCTTCAGGCTCCTACGGCAAGACCTTCAACGCGAATAAGGGAGGCATTTACGCCACCTGGCTGACAACAGAGGCCGTCAAGATCTGGTGGTTCCCTCGAAATAATATTCCCGCCGATATTAAGAATGGTAAGCCTGAGCCTAACACCTGGGGTCAACCAGCTACATCTCAGTTTGTCAATGCGAATGGCAACTGCGATGTTGGAAGGTACTTTAAGAAGCAGACTATTGTAAGATTCTATATGCCTGGTTTGATAGATGAAATGTGCTAATAGTTGCAGATTTTTAATACGGCGTTTTGCGGAAGTAATATCGATCAGGGTATCTGGAACCAGGAGTGTAGAGCTTCTACTGGCTATGCCACCTGTGACGATTATGTTACCAACCAGCCTGGTGCTTTCAAGGAGGCGTATTGGACTATTAACTCTCTGAAGCTGTACCAGTGAGATACGGTCTAGCACTTGAGAAAGATAAATAATGGATTCATACTGGTGTTAGATTGGATCTTTCAAGTGTGGTATCGTATATTACATAGAAAAGTGGAGAGACTTCGGATTCACTTGCGATTGGATACCATAGACACTATGGCACGAAACATAGATATCATCCCTATTAGATATATAAATGTTAGATGATAGAGGTTAAGCCTCAATCTCCAATCCAGCTTGACTCCGCAAACGTAAGTATCAAGACGCAGGTTTTCTTCCCCAAAGGAAATGAACAGGGAGATAAAGGTGAATCGAAGGATCCTTGATCTCATTCTTAACCTTCGCCATAAAAGCCTGTATTTCCTCCTGCGACCATCCAAGCACGGCCGAGAAGATCTGCGGTGTGTATGATTCAATGGCCTGAGCCTCTTGGATAGACTGATATTTGCCAATTTCCTTGAGCTTCGGATCTTTGGGCCATGACCCGAGTGGCATCTGTTGGAATGTTAGATATTGGTTGAATTGTAGTTGAGTCTCGTGCATACCTTGCGTATCTCTTCCCGTACGTTCTCAAAGCCAGCAGCTATCAGCTTATCCTTCCACAAAGGAGCACAATCAATTGGTTTGCCGAACTTGGCAGATCCCTCACACAGGGTCTTCAACCATAGCTGGGCATTGACAGCCTTCTCGTCCGTACCATCATCTGATAAAAACGGTGCCGCGACTGCCTGAATTTCGATGTAACCGCCAGGAGCTAGGTGTTGTAAGGCTTGCTGGAAAAACCGGTTGTCATCGCTGATGCAGCCTTCCAGCTCGCGTGCGTGGATGAAGTCAAAGGGCGTGTGATAAAGCCATTCAGCCTCGAAATCGTCTACTTCAAATCGACAATTTGGTGGCGTCCTACGGTTTAGTTAGTCAGCTTCTAACCATAGACACGAGGATAGTTGCCATACCACTGTGGTTGGATAGGGCTGAGGTCAGTCCCGAGGACCTCAGCTGAGGGAAAGTCACTGAAAAGCAAAGTTAGCAAGAATGAAACATGTGAAAGACTTTCTGCCACGTAATAATTGACTCACTCTGCGAAGTCTATCGCCCAGATACCAGTGCCAGTTCCCAGATCTAGAACACGCTGAGGATGGTCACCAATAGGCGCCAAGAATAAAGCACCGTCTAGCATTAGAGAGTAAATGTGATGTACCAAGTCCATTCGCGTTTGCTCTTCTTCGTCGTTGGGCTGAGAGAAGTTACATCAGCATTTCAATCTCAATGATACTTAGTCGTCAAAGTTCTGCGTACCACGAAGTAGGCACCTTCACGAAAAGCATGATACCGGCGGCCGTTCTTGGTCGTCTATTAGTAAATCGGATGGTTGGGTCATCAGGTGAACACTACCACGTATCTGTAGTTGAGAATACTGGAGTTGATTGACGACGTCTGGCTGGCCGAACCCTCCCTTTGTGAAATGACATTAGTCGGAGCGAAAGCCATTGGTGTTGATAACTCACGACAGATTGTATGTGGAATCATTATCTTGAGTTTCCTCTTCCTAGACTTAGTTAGCACGGTGCTCAACAGAAGTAATCCATGGGAAACACACGTCAACTTCCAAAGGATCTTCTCTTGGAGGAGACTGAGTTTCAGCTACAAGGCCCTGGTTCGGGCTCGGACTCTTGTCATCTGCCATGGTTACGATAAAGATAATGTTGAGAGAATTTGCAACGTTTGCGGGGGTTTATAACCGGGCTTTCGGTCTGCATTTATGGCCGCCCCATTTATCACATATCACATTGCATGGTAACATCCCTGCAAGCAGCAGCCAACCTGTGGATTTAATTAGAGTTCGATATTTAGCCCGTCATCTTTTTGGTCCTTCTTGACCGCCAACGCTAACATCCTTGCTAAAATGATCTTGGACCCGTTGGAATGGTAACTTGAAGCTGACATCAAATCGGTTTCATTTTTCCTGGACTACTGTGACCTCATTTGAATCTTCCGAATCATCATGTCTCGCCTTCCTGTCAAAAAAATCCTTCTTACCGGTGCAACAGGTTATGTCGGTGGTACCATTCTCGACCACCTCGTAAAAGCCCAAGATGAGGTTCTAAAAGGCCTCACCATCGATCTCTTCATCCGAAGTGATGACGCTGCCGCCAAACTTCGCTCGGCTTACGGCGACCGTGTGAATCCCATTCAATGGGCTGGTCTCCATGACGTCGACTCCATTAGAGACATGGCCTCCAATTACGAGCTTATCACCAACACTGGCTCAGGTTTTATTCCAGACGGAGCCGAAGCTTTTGTGAGGGGTCTCACTCGTCGCGTTAAACCAGGTGTTCCCCCGCCTTGGCTATTGCACATTTCAGGTTGTAGCAATTTAGCTGATCGGCCACTTACTCAAAAAGCGTATCCGGATAGAGAATGGAATGATACGGACGGAAATGCTGTTTACGAGTTTTTGAAGTCTGAAGACGTGCGAGAGCCTTATCCTCAGAGAACCACCGAGGTTCGTGTCTTGACAACAGCTGAAGAGACTGGTGTGCAAGCTGTCAGCCTCAATACGCCAGTGATCTTTGGGGCTGGTAAAGGACTTTTCAACCAACAGGGCATCGTTATACCAATCATAATGCGCTACGTTATTCAGCACGGACATGGGTTCAAGTTGAATGAGACTGCGAACTGGGACTGGGTTCATGTTGAGGATCTTGCTGACGCCTTTGTGCTTCTTACTCGAACTATTCTGGAGCGGGAAGACCGTGGAGTAGGCCATGTTCCAACTGGGAAGAGTGGCATCCTTTTTCCAGCTGTTGGGAGGGCTTTCCAGACCGAGATCATGCAAAAGTGTCTTGATGCCGCGTTCGATGAAGGAATATTACCTCGTGAAGATACGCCTCCGTCAAAGGAGATTCGGGATGTTACTTTACAAGAGCTGGCGGATGAGATCACAGCTGGCCTTATTGATATGGCAGAACGCGGATGGGCGGGTAGAAAGTCGATGAAAGGTACTGAGTTAAAACGACTGGTTGGTTGGAATCCTAGTCGTTTGGAAGATGCTTGGAAACAGGATTTTAAGGATGAGCTTGAGGCATTGAAGACTGGGAAGAGGCCATGGACACTGGAAAGCTGTATTGGTAAGGCTGGATAGGTCAACGAAGTACTGCATTGGCGTGCTTGAGATCAGCTGTCCGGTTCTACTGGATATGACATGAGTTGGTTAGTATGGTCCAACTCGTCTTATTCCTATAACCTAATACATAATCTTCTAACCCATAAGTCTCCTCGCGTACTAGTGAAATAACTTTTCCTTTCTCGAAAGAAATTACAAATGTTTCAGGCCCCCGGACGAGTGTTGCCCAGCTCCTAAAGGCCAAGATTAGCCATGGAACCACAGAGACCATTGGCGAATACAGAATCAGCAGGGGTGTTGGGGTAACTATAGTATGAAGTCCATGACTTCTGGCCAGGAGGGCAGACATTCGAGGGCGAGCTGGCTATGTAGTTGTAGCAGGACATGCTCCCGTCCGCTTGGGCCAAAGGACAACCGGGGTTTTTCATACATTCCACATAGCAGTTGTAACCCCCGAGGGTGTTCTTGTCGGTCCATATGTTAGGTAGATACGCCACATTTCCGTTGATGGTTAGAATAACGCTATTGCCGCCGTTCGACTTTGAAAGCAGGGCTTTAGGTCCGCAGACTTCGTAGTAGGGGGCGACAGCGGGGATAATGGTCTCGAGGGTCACTACATTTTATCGATTAGTGGTCATTCTTCCAGGGCCGAATGATACCAACTCACCTAGCTCTGTAGTAACACTTCCTGAGGTCATGGTAGACCAGACCGTAGTTGTCAGCGAGGTAGTCGTGGTGTTGTACTTTGTTACCTTGCCAGGGAACTTTGTTTCAACGATAGTCGTAGTTGATGTGATGACCTTGACTTTTGTCTGGGCTGGTAGTGTCTTTTGAGGGCCCCGAACACTTGTACTAATTGTCTTGATAATCGTCGAGGGAACTCTCTTGGTACAGTCGACTCGCTGGACATATTTAAAGTCGGCTTTGGGATTGACAGGAGAAGCAGGAAGTTCTTTGGCAGCTCTCTTGGCAATATAATCGGGCGCGCCGAGAAGCTGGGTAAATCCACTGGGTGCTGAGACAGTGCTGGTGGTGTAATTGGTCGTAATCGTGGATGATACTGATGTAGAGGCGGTTAGGAATTCATGTTACCTCCGTCATCAAAAATATTTCACAACGCCAGGGTTACTGTGCTTAGAGAAGGTGTTCTGCCTGTGTTCGTAAATCAGGTTCTGCCAACGCCGACATGCATGGATTCTGGGATGGTGGACAACGTAGCTGTTGGAGTATGCAAATTCAAATGCAAGGTAGGGCTGTCTTGGAAAAGGAACTGATCGGGCTTGTTCGCGGAAAGAAGCTCATCCGCAATGCTGCCCAATCGTGACTGTCAAAGAACTGCAACATTGGCTAAGCGCTCAAATCAACAGTCGCATTGGATATTCATGGCTCCACGTCAACCTGCAGTGGCTGCAGTTCATCACCAACACCATATTCTCCCCTTCATTAATGGTCTATCTTCCACCTTTGTCTCACTGAGGTAAGGGACCCTGGCCAGCTGAAAAGCAGGCTCGCGCTTGGCATTCGCCACTCGTGATCATAAATGGTAGGAGCCTTGTTCTGGAATATTGGTGGCTGCTTAATATTGCTTGCTATCACATTGACAATTGATTCTTCAGTCTCAATTCAGAAATGATTTTTGGCATCGCTCCACACCGGTTGACGACAGTTAATCTTCTCAAATGATATGACCCCGCAGAGCAGCCTGGTCAAAATATGTGTCAATATGCCCAGCAATTAACAGTCCTGAAGTTAGGCTATATCCCGTGAAAAAACACACAGGACCTCTATCTCTTCTCATGCTACCAACGTGTATCTGTTGCATCTAATAATTACATGTTTCATCTCGAGCCTGAGCTCCAATGTTCCATCCGATGAGAATGACTACGGGCCTCCGGCTTCTCTTGTTAGCCGTCATGGCAACAGCTGTCAGCGCTGCAGATGATGCCGAATTCGCTTTCAACCTCCTCTCAGATATTGCACCGTAAGTCAACTGTGACTCTTTGCGCTGAGTACGCGACTTATAACGGGGATTCAAGAGTTCTTGCGCTTTTCGGCGAGCAATTTGCAAGACAATTTATGAGCGAAAGTTTGATTTGGTACGACCACCTCATCTTCGCCATGGTGCCTTTAGGCATCATTACTGCAATTACGGGCGCCATTCGGGTCCACGGACCCCAAGTAGCGAGATCTTTCATCGGACGCGCGCGAGAAACTCGGGCTTTGTCTGAGATTGAGCTGATGTCTTCAACATCTCAAGAAGTCTGCGAGCTCTTTAATGGTAGCTCAATTATCCGCGCGATGGGACGGCCCAAGATCACGCAATTCCTCATTTTCCCGAAACATTACGACAACCTTGAGGGAAGATACAAGAAGTTCGACTTTCAATTGAGAGATACAGAGCCAGTTTCTGAGCCAGAGGATAGATCATGTGGAATCCATTCCCTTGAAAGTGTTATCTCAAAAGATGTCGAACTCATGAAGTTTGGAAGTAGGTGAACCATGCTTTTCATGTCAATTTTGCTAATCATTATGGGAATAGGATACCAGAGCCTCAGCACTGCATCCTTCCAGGAATACGTAAAGCGTACCCTCAGATTCTTTGGCAGCATAACGAGTCGCGAGAAGACACCAGAGTCAGACACAGAGGGGCAAAAGCCCAAAGCTAGTACGGATGCAAAGTGCTACAATAACGGCCTCAAAGCTACCTCGCAGCCATCGGAGCCGCCACAAGGGCCGCCAAATCTGCAACTGAATCTTTCATCCGATTACGAAGATCAAGGTTGGTTTAAGAAAGGAGGGGAGATTATTTTGGCTGCTATTGTTGCATTTTTCCTCCAAACCGGTGTCATTGCTTTTGCTGGTGTTACGACATATTATTTGAGCCCCCGGTACCCTGATTTATTAGAGTCCAAAATTTATGGGTTTCCTTGCTATGTTGCGGGATCTATTCTTCTCTCGATTGGCACTGGACTCTGTTCAATTATCGTCGAGCACAGCACCATTGAGCATTGCTGGGAGTTGGTTGAAGATGTCGAGAGCCCGAAGGGTGATGCCCCCAGGAAGAAGAACCAGCCGCGACTAGTATGGATCCAGCAAAACCAAACCGTCAACGATCAAGGTTTCAGTGGTTTTGTGATCTTAGCTGGTGCAAAGCCACACGTCATCACTTCAAGGCGAAATCCTGTCAAGAGACCCCAGTACCAGACTGCTCTGAAACCACAAAGCT
The DNA here is from genome assembly GCA_900312805.1 of Fusarium torulosum. Lineage (NCBI taxonomy): Eukaryota > Fungi > Ascomycota > Sordariomycetes > Hypocreales > Nectriaceae > Fusarium > Fusarium torulosum. The sequence goes on from ONZP01000620.1 coordinate 21,856, forward strand.
CACAGGGCACTGCAGTTTCTAAGACTTCAAATGTCGAAGAGGAGCAAGATGTACGTCATTTTCGTATTCAAGACGACTTAATGTGTCATTTCTGACATGATTCTAGAGCTTTTGGGAGTGGCTAACCGTTGCCGCTGCCCTATCCGCAGGCATTGGGTTTACAGCCCAATTCATGGGCCTGCGTGGCCTTGCATTCCCATGTTCCATTGCCCAGCTTCTGGGAGTTTTTGTCATGGCTCTCATACGAGCCGGCGTACGTAGACGCTTAGGACGAGTCCCGGTGAACTACCATGCGCTCTCTGGACACGAACTTGACTTTCTTGCCACGCAGATTGCCCTTTCCCCTAAGTTCCGAAATTTCCTTTGGTATAGCAAAGAAAAGGTTGGGCAGCCCGAGACAGAACGGCCGCGTAGTGAGCCTTGCCAGTGGAAGATCAGTGCCCCAAACCCTGGACAACCTACACCCTTCTTGTTTCGAGCACCCGAAAAGCTCATGAAGCTTGAATCACCTGAGTACAGTGGCTTTAAGGACGATAAGTCGCCATCCAGTCAGCAACTAGTAAGAGTGAGGGAAAGACTAGGTGACCTGTGCGCCTGGACGTCTAGGTCTTCAGAAAGTGCTTTATCACTCGCCCAGTCCATCGAACTCTTCATGAACACATTTTTCCCTATATCCACAGGAAATAAGGAGGACAACGAAGATGATCAAGCGATGAAATCTTTCAAATGGTTGATCGAAGCTACCAAACCCACCACTACCAAGACATATGAGGAGCATGACTTCATCCAAATTCTTGTCGAGAATCCTGCCGCGGGAGGGAAAAAGAGTTGGAAAGTGGATATTGGAAAAATAGATGCCGCACTTTCTTTGTGGATGGCTACAATTGAGAAGGAAAGGTCTCATGGCACAGACCAGACGAGTGAACCAGTGGATTTTGACATTTCTGCTGATCAATCCCCTTCTGAGTGGAGACGCACCAAGGTCGGCGATGACCCAAACTACACCTTTTGTCGCATTGTAGGAGACAACCTGGAAGACGAGGCACTCAAGCGAGATATATCTTGGTGGGTTGATAGTTTTGTGGCTGAGCAATGTGACCCCTTGGGGCAAGAGAATGATTACGATGACAACCAACAACGTTGGAACCCGGCTAGGAACAATGACGCGGATCTCGTGATTGGATTTAGTGGAACATCAGACAACGGTATCCTCATTCCTACCCATGACAAGAGCAAAACAGACCTCCTAATATGTATAGCTGTTGCGCGGGAGCTTGCTATTGCCTCGAAAGCTTCCCTCCCGGTGATCCTGGCTCAACACCTATTTACAAGCTTCATGTGGACTATCGCCAGCCGACTTCCCAAGAATATCCTCACCAAGGACCAACACGAAATCATAGTCGACGGATCTCAGACGTTCGACTCGTACAGCTTTGGACGAACCTGGCTCCGGGCTAAGCTTAGTCACCGCAAGCTCAGTACTACTGTTCGCAAGATGGAGTCTTTCGGCCTGGGAAGTTCAACTGACATACTTCTCTGTATAATCCCGGCCCTCAGTTCTCAGAGAATCCTGCCTAGTCAGGAGATACTGAAGTTCATGCCTCGTGTTGGTCCAGAGCAGGGATGGGGCGAAGTCGCAATCTGCTACAAGAAGCTCTTGGAAACAGTCAAGGTTGGCAAAGTTGCCGAAGATGACCGTTTCAATGCTTCCATATTCACGGCAGCAATGGATTTCGTTTTTCTTGCTACTGAACCCTATGACGAACTAATAAAGCCGTCGACAGAGCTTGATGAAGAGCTTAAGAACCTTGTTCAGAATCTCATCGGGCCTAGATTCTCAGGTATCATGGAAAAGCTTGTGCCGTTTTATCGTCTTCAACGCCGCCAAAGGATGCTTCGTGGCATGCTCCAGAGATTTCAGGCATTAGAAGGCATGTCGCAATGTCTTGAAATCTTTGAGAGGGATGACCCCCTAGATGAAATATTTGCAAAGAACGTGGTGGGTTTCACTCCCAAACATCTCAAGGCCCGTAGTACTATAGGATTTTTCCAAGTAAGTCTCACAACAGAAACATAACTGGTAGATATCTTGCTTATTGTTTAAAAGTTCATACATTCTGTCAGACAAACGATCACAAAAGGTGGTGAGTCATAAGGTTCTTATATTTATATAAACTCCTATGGCAAGGTTACTAAACTGCTCTCCATCCAGAAAAGGATTCAGAGGAACGAGATATCTTCGGGTGCACCCCTTACTACTATTGCTGTCTTCTTGAAGATATGCTTTATCATTCGTTCTTTCTCTGGACCTTACAAGAGAGAGTTCGGGGACTGATTAAGCTAGTTGACAATCTTGGCCGCAGCCCCATCCACATTGCTGCCCGGGAGGGAATGCACCAGAGCCTCGAACAAGTGTTTGGAGAGCTAAGTAACGAGGGCAAGCGGCACGTAGCGCGTACCAGCGGGCTTGACGGCATGACCTATCTTCATCTGATAGCAAGAAGCGGGGATTTAGCTTGTCTCGAGTTGATAACGCCATGGGTAAAGCCATTACTTTCTAAGCCGGATTCCTGGGGTCGCCACCCACTTCACATCGCGGCAAAGTTTGAGAATTACGATTTCGCCCTCAAACTTCTGGAGATGGGAGCTCGTTTCGATCGGGTTGATGAGACCGGAAGAACCCCTCTTGACTATTACGTTGACCGGAGGAAAGATCGCAGCGGTAAATCAGATGAGGTGCCCCTAGGAACAAATCTTTTTGAAAAGTTCTTAGACCTTGCGATTGAAGATCCTCACTGCCTGTATAGCAATGGGAAGACCTTCCTTCACAGTGCTATCGAGATCTCAGACGAACGCACCATTCACAAGCTCCTTCAAAAGTTTCGCATTGAAGCGCGAGACAATGACGAGCGGACAGCTCTCCATTACGCAATTCTGGCTGGTCGAAGCTCCATGGCACAGGCACTCATCAAAGGGAAAGTTTATGATCAGGAGATGATGGCTGCTGATACATCGACCCCCGACGCGCATAACATGACGCCACTCATGATGGCGGTGAAAAACAATTTGGTTGAAGTTGCAGAATTACTACTGGACTGGTTAGGTTTGAAAAGCGCCCACGAAAATGATAAGCATGACAAGACTATGCTTCATTACGCTGGTGGTATGGATATAGCCAAGTGTTTGATTGGAAAAGGTTGGAGCCCATTAACTACGGACCCGGATGGACGAACCGCACTACACGTAGCCATTTCTGCGAGAAATGAACCCTTGGCGCTATATCTCTTCGAAGTCGACCGAGTCCAGCAAGACCCTTTCGACAAACACAAGGAGTCTTTACTTGTTACAGCATGTAAATCTGGCGCCTCTGCAGTGGACCCTCGAATCATTTCAAAGTTTCCCAAGATAATCAACGTCGAAGACGAAGAATATCACAAGCCACCCATCTCATGGGCTTGCTGGAACGGACACAGCGTCATCGTCAAAACTTTAGTTGACCACAACGAAATTGACGTCAATATGGCTGTTGAGCTACCAGACCGAGACAAATATGGACGATTCAAGGGCTACACTCCATTGCACTTTGCTGTACAAGCAAAAAGCGGACTTTGCGTTGAACAGCTTCTTCGGCATCCAGACATAAACCTCGGCCTCATGGACGAATTTGATCAAACACCACTACAAATGGCTCGGGATGGTGGGTGTCAAGAGACTGCCAGATTACTGCTTCAAGACAAGCAGACCACCGACGAAGAACGGATGAGTTTCGTTAAAGAATTTGTTTACTGTTCGTCTAGTGTGTTTTATCACATTGTTTCAGATGTACTGGGAAGCTTTCAGAACAAAGGCCTAGTTCATAAGTTCATGCTATGGCTTGCTGATAGTTTAGCGACCACCCACCTTCCGACTTCACTCACTCTATTTGGAGACCGTCTCAAAGAGGGCTCTTGGAATGAATTGAGCCTCCCGTACCATGTTGCTATCCTCCTTGACGACGTTGATTTGGTGAAAAGGTTGAGAGAGCACCATGTAAACGAAGAAGCCCGCGACGAAGACAATTGGTCTTGGGTGGACTATGCTAGACGATTTGACCGAAACAACAAGTTTACGAGCCTTGTACGCGATATGCAATCTTTACAGGTTCACGCAGAGCCCACAGCGTTGGTATCAACCGACCTCCCCAACAGCATCGAGATTACTGCTTGCCGAGCTTATGGTCACATAAATTGCTCTCAGGCGCACGGTGAGATATCTTTATTTCTCCAAACCTTCAAGGATGAAGGCTAATTATTAAAAGATGTCAGGGTTACCGAGGAAATAGAAGACGAGCAATACGTATGCATGCGTAGTAAGCATTGCGTTTCTCCGTATGACAAGTCCTTCTACTTCGAGATTGAAATCCATAATGATTCGGTTTCTCAGTAAGCCACAACTCACTTCTTCAGTCTCTTTCATCCAATTAATCGTCTATATAGCATTGTGGGTATTGGATTTTGCGGCGCGAACAACGATAAGAATGAGTTTCCTGGCTGGAGACATCGATCATGGGGCTATCACGGTAACGATGGGGGGCTGTACATCGAGGGAAATCAAGCCAACCCAAGCTCGGACTTTGGAGAGAGTGGAACGTTCGCTTCGGGTGATGTCGTTGGAGTTTGCTTGAACACCGAGACAGGGCAAGGCTTCTGCACGCGAAACGGAAAGATGTTAAAGATGGGTGAGTTTTACCATAGCAGATAGGTGTGCCTTGTCTTTTAGGCCACTAAACTAACTGCACGATAGGGAATGCTTTCAAACTGCCAGACAGAAGATTCAACTATGGAAAACTATATCCCTGTGTTTGGCTCTTTCTCGGACCTGGGGGCATGGGGCTTCATTTCACTGTCAACTTTGGTAATACGGAACTGCACCCTTTTAAATACCCAGGCAGTTTTGAATTTATCTAGATTTTTGCCATATATTAAGAGATGGTTTGTTATTAGTCAGGGTTATTATTTTATTGAGGTAATATATTATTTTTTCTACTTTGAACATAATACTACTTATAGATAGTAAATCTCTGTAATGCTTAGCTAAGACTGGCGATTTATAATATTTAATAGTTTTAAATTTTCTTTAATTACAAACTTTGAGGTTCTAGCGAAGAACGAGTGTTTGTTGCCTTCGTGTTGGGGAATAGGCCGTTAAAAGATCGGAGGTTCACATTATAATGGAACCCTGACAACCTCGACGTTTGTCAAAACAGGTCTGCGAAATGTTTAATGGTTCGTTCGCGGATATAATTTAGACCAGGCTCAAGACATAAAATCGGACAGAACACGGCCCAGCAAGAACCCTCCTGGAAGTTGCTAGAAAGCAATATTCAGAATGCTGTTTCCCGACTGGCCCGCGAACCTGGATACCTCAAATCTATGTGAGTCTACAGCTTGTCGCATAAGATTCGAATATTTCAAAGCGATTGCTAACTTACAGAAGCAAATGCTGTCTCGACGTGTTGTGCAGATGCCATTCAACAACACCGCAACAGAGTGATGAACCGAAACACAATCTCTCAGCTCTATGCTTGCCAAGGCGAAGATGAGATCCGTCAAGTTCTAGGGCTACTCATCGGGGACCTTGATAGCAATTTTGGGCATACCCCGATAACGACTGACAATTTGCCTCCCAGACCCGTGTCCGCTATGTCTCCGCAGCCAACCATCAGCACTCAGCATCCGCAATATCAGCTTCTGCCAGTTTCTCAGCCGAATTTCATGTATAGTCATGGGCGTCACTCACAATTCCATACCCCAGCTGTTTCAAGCTCCGGTGCAAATTCCAGCCGTTTCTTCCGGAGTCATGATCAGTCTGACGCGTTCACAGAAGGTACAGCATTCTCGGACCAAATGTCAACAGGGTTTGATTCCTTTGGGTCTCACCAGGGTATAAATAGCAGCAGTACTCTGCCACAGTTTCAACCACAAATGACTTCATCAGTGGCTCAACAACCGACGAGCAACATGAGCCACCACCCCGGATCGAGTTCTGCGGTAGGGAACCAATGAATGACACCGGATGATTGTTGGATTGACTTCTCGCACGACTTCCAACATCAGCCGCAGCCTGTAAGGGGGGATCTGGTACAAGGCGATCTCCAGCCAGGGGATTATGATGAGCAAGAAAGCCTGAGCATGGCGCATTTTTAGGCTAGTAAATGTGATAACAGCTTAGCATCGCAGGCTTGGATTGAACGTGTTGAATCCCGGCCAATTTGTGGGAAGGCAAGGCAAGCTGCAGCTTTATCAAGATGGCAAAAACCAAAGTGGTGGGGAAGGTCAAAAGGCTGACAAGAGCTTGGCTGAGTTCGGATGTTTAAGCAGGGAGGTTTTGGATTATGAGAACGCCAACTGTTACCATTCCTTTAGGTCTCGTCCTATGTCGTAAATTTATTTATCTTCTCTGTTCCTTGACACTATAAAGTTCCTACAAGTCAAATCGTTACATCAGATCGATTGAATTCTGACCCTTCCACATAGACTCATTCATCTGGCTTCTGTCCCCAGACAACCCGTTGCTTAAAGTAGGCATGATGATTCCCCGAGTTAATCTCCCTTCGAGCATGCGCAATATAAACATGAATTTCTGCCTCCGACCAGCCCATGGTATTAGCCACAAAAAGCACAAGGCCTTCAGTGTCCGAGTGAAAAACATGACGACCAAACTCTCCCAGTTCCTTCAACTCCGGGTCCTTGGGCCAGTCACCGAGAGGAGCCTGTCATACCATGTGAGCATTGCAACAACTATTGAACTTAAAAACATTCTCACCTTGTACTCGTATTGCTGAATGTTAATAAACCCTGCTGCCTCGATGGCTTTCCTCTGTAGCTCTTCTTCATATACACTAAAGCTCATGCCGAATTTCTTAGCACCTTCAATAAATAGCTTACCCCACTGCCCTAAAGCAGAAGTCTCCTTTACGGTATCATCATCGCTGGTGATAATAGCTGAGGGCTCAAAGCTTTCGACCCAACCACCTGGCTTGCAGGTCTTGTAGGCCTCTCTGAAGAACTGGTACCAATCAGGGATACTTCCGGCCAACCAGCGGAGATGGACGTAATCTGCTGAGTTGGGAGCGAATGTCCATTCTTGAGTACAATCTTCGATTTCACTGAAAGATACGTGTCAGTAGACGAGGGGCAGGTCTCAGTTCTGGTGACTTACAATTTGAGATTGGGAGAAACCCAGCCGGGTTGAATTGGCGATATATCGGTGCCAATAACCTCCACATTGGGGTGTGCATCTGCAAAGTCCCTGGAACCAAAGTCAGTTGATGTTATTATGAGTCCAAGTCAAAAGCATACAAAGCCCAGATTCCTATAGAAGAGGAAGTTCCAGTTAGTTTTATAATAGCAAAGCGACGTCCCAACAGCCCAACTCACCAGTGCCAGTTCCAATATCGATTGCTTTCTTGAAGAGAAGTGTTAGCCTCCTAACCAGTCCTCAAAAAGGCAAAAGGTATACTCACTGTAATCTTGTCCTTTTCAATCGGAGCAAGATAGAGTTTTCCGCCAAGACCTAGAGTTAGACAATGATGGCTAGCGAGGTGGTTAATCATGTACTAGTCTTTCTTAAACCTTCACCAACGTACTTCATATCCAGTGTTTCACTCTGTCGCTCATCGTTCGAAGCCCTTCTTCAGTAAGCCTCAATCCGGTATAAAACAAAGAGTCACCCTACCAATACTGAGCATTTCCAATTTCGCGATGGTATGTACGTCCATGAAGCTTGCGATACTCAAAGATACTTGAAGTCATTGAGTCTGTAGAGGCCGAGAGGCTTCCGTCGCTGAGAGAGTTTCCATCGTCTTCGTTCAAGTCCTCTTCCTTGACCAAGGTTAGCATCAACACTGTGTAATGTCCATTAAGCATGAACAAACGCACCTCAGCGAGTTGCTGCCAGTGTGCGGCTGAAAGAACGCCGTTATCTCCAACATTCGGCTCGGGACTTTTTGAGGGACTTTTGGCAGGGCTTTTGGTAGGGCTCTTGGAGCTCTTGGGGCTCGTCGTAGTTGCAGGTGGCGTTGACATTATGCGAAACAGAAGTCAAAGCGCTTTAGTGGCGGTGTATTTCAAGGAAAGGAATATCGCGCAATTTTTGCAAGAGAGACGAAGAAGTTAAAAGAGCTAGAGACTTGAGAAGCGACGGCCACATTATGATATGACAATGATGAGATATATCATATATCCCGGCTCCATAGCGGTGGAGAGTTTGGGGTTTGACGAATTGGAATTATGAGAAAAAGCCAGTTCGCATATAATCCTTGACTTTTGGCGAAACGAATGAACCGACCAACAAGATTACGGTTGTTGGTTGTGTTCATGCCAAGAGTTATTTGCTGGTGAGGGGCAGCACATGTCAAATAATACTACTCAGAAGTTCAATGGCTAATAGTAAATAAAGTCAAAGAATAGTTGAGGTATCATCGGACATTAATCAATTAAATTTGAGCCAATAGCTAATATACGCGCAATATGAGACTCTGAATTTGGGCGATAGATAATGAAGCGGGAATAGGAAAAGCGTGACATCTCAACCCATATCCAAAGCAAGGCAAGGATATCAAGAGATTTACCTAATATGGTATGCATTGAGATGTCCAAGATCAAAAATAAGGAAATAGCTAGAGAGTTAACTGGAGACAAAGGCTTCAGATGACTATCTTGTTGGCTTGGAGCAGTACGGCCTTCAACAACCCTCCGCCCAGCAGAAGCTCACGCCCCCTGATATGAACATGCCGAGACTTTATGGAATTCGTTTGGTCCTGTGCTTCCCATTGACCTCTGGTGCGGATAAATTGCAGATGTATCTTCGATATCTCAAGAAGGCTAAGAGGCAAAACCAATTTGACTCTCTAGATACGAGAATTTGAAGAAGGGATTGGCGCATACCGTCACGTCTATTCCGTGGATTGCAGGAGTGATCGTGAGTTTTCACACTAAGAGCTTATATCGGCGGCTGTTAATCTAATCGTTATAGGGTCCAGAGGAAGGATAAGATCCCAAAACCCGAAGGGTTCAGATTGTCGACTCACCAAGTGGATTCAAGTTCCCATAAGCGATGTCTACTTTATCCTGTCACTCAATCCTAGCTGCTCAAGTCGTTTATAGATACAAATATCTTAGCGACACCTTACCATCATATACAGCCTTGAAAGAGAAAAGCTTTCCTCTCTCCGAATTCTCAACTGCGCAACTCGGTCCCATTGACGTTATGCCATAAGGTCCTCACTAATCCGTCTTTTCAGCTCAAGCAAGCTTTATCGATAGTGGTCTCTTACTCGTAGTGGGAATCTACCACTCCGCATACGATACTGCAGCTTTAGTTGCCATCCTGAGCACTTGGTCCCATAACACTGCTATCGCCAGCGGCAATGCTAAATCCTTCCCTACCTTTGATGAACCATTAAACAACCGCGATATCCTCATTTGAGGCATTCCTACGGCAAATGGTGACGTAAAAGCTTTTTTTGAATATGCATTAATATCTATTCCCGAGTCTACCAACGGAGTGCAAGAAATGGGGGATTTTAAGATGCCTCCTCTCTTATCTTATCCTTTCCACTTCTCACTACAATCTCTTGTAAAGCTAAAGGAAAAGATAGTGGTGTTTTCTTCACATAATGCTCTATACATATTTATATAGTAGTAGGTAATATAGGCGCGAATTCGCTATGGCATCTTTTCCGATCCCCCTATTGAGGCTGAAATATCACACTTGTGCTTTTTAGTTAATATTCGTAACTGTATTAATTACCTCGGATAATAATAGTTCTTAGGCAGCTACTATAATTAGAAAGTTATTAAATAAGTTAAATAGTCCTAGCCGAGTTATTTTAACTCTGGCGCTATTAAGCTCTCGCCCAGACCATATGATTTTTAATAAAATTATTATGGTTTCCTTAGTCCTAATATTATTAAGACCTCTTGGGCTAATCTTGGTATTTATAAGTATAAATGGGGTGCTTTTAGATAATTAGATACTGTTCGGATTCTAGGTGATAGCTTAGATGGTATTATTGTAATTATGCCCAGACTTAAAGATGGTAGGCTAGATATTGTTATTAGATTGGTAACTAAGGCGATAAAAAAGCTTGTCGAGGACTAACAGTTTATCTTTATTACTTAGTCTTAATTTCATATAATCGAAACTATATGCTCGAAAGCCTATAGACCAGCGCGGGTTTACCTTGTAGTGATAGTCTAATACTTTACACGTAATCAAATCGAAATATCTCAGGCTTACCGAAGAGCATCTAGTACGGCCAAATCTGCCATTTTAAGGGCAATAAGGCATTAGCTGCAATACCTAAGCGAGCGCGCTTGATGGTTTAACGACCATATTTACAGTAGAATCAGCATCGACGACATTCCTCATAGAGAATCTCTGTCTCTCAGTGTGGGTGTATTCCGGCCTTGACATGGTTGGTTTTGCATTAGTGATGGGACGGGCCCGGATTTGGTCCCCTGCTGGGACCCTGGCCAAGTACGCGATCCCAAAAGTGGGCCTGCTCAGACACCTCATCCCAGGCTCAGCATCAACTCAGCTTAGAGCGGCAAGAAATCAGCTCTAGGAATGGAAATGGATTTTGGTGTGCTTGAGTTTTGTCTCCGAGTCATGTGGTATTATGGTGAGACCCCGCTGTTATCAGACTTTTGGCACATGACTATGGACATGGTAATGGTATCTCATCTGTTCACGGCCCTGCTGCATCGGAATACACATCAGGTTATAGCTTCATGAGTCATTAATAAGAGATATGGTACTGTGGTCTAGTTGGTTATGACATCTCGTTAACACCGAGAAGGTCCCCGGTTCGAGCCCGGGCAGAACCTCATTTTTTTTTCCAAATCTTCCTTGGTGTGTTAATACCAGCAAGGCTGTCGAAGTAAACCAATCGTTTTTATTTTACTATATTACAAATTATTAGATAACAAGCCTGGGTGTATGCGGTACAAGATTGATGCGTTGACGAAAGAGAGTATTGGCGTGGATGTCATCCCTTGGATACCATTTGGTTAAGGATCTCAATCATTCGCTATTACCAGCACGTTTATTTGCCATGTTCTATCGACCTGGCCCAAACAACAAACGTCTGGTTGATATTAGAAGAAGGTCTTGAACGTTGGGTGTCACGAAGGATCCTCCGCTTATGGGTTAGTACAATACAGCGGCAGATGTTCACGCAATGCCGCTTGAGGATCATGACGAAGAGGCTAGGGCATTGGTCCCCGCGCTGGTCAGATAGGAACCTAGATCGTAATTTTGCCTTTCCTAACGCGCCCAAGAGCAGTCTTGCTTATAGAGAGATATATTTGCACCTTTTATCTGCGCAGAATTACTTGATGGAATTTACTGCCAAAATACACATTGTATATCGTAGTTAATGACACCAAACCTCACGATGACCGTGGCCCCAACTGCTTCAGTCCCAGCCGCAGCACTCTAATTAAAGGGCCAGCACCAGTAGATAACATTAACAGTCCAGCCATCCACAGTGTACAAGACCCACGGTTTACCACTAGGCCCAGTACCCTTATAGCAGTTATAGGTATGGAACCCATTTGTGCCCGTGCCAGACCAAGCATTTCCTTGCTTGCCGCCTGCATCTGCAAATATGTTTGACGTAAAGGATACACCACTACCGAAAGTGCCTTATTACAGTTAAATTTTGAGCCAAAGTGAGGTAGCAAAGCAAACTTACCCTTTACAGGCTGACCCTCCCAGTGTACATTGCTTCCATGAACAACGTCGACATAATCATCAGGACGGGATCCACCGGTTGATTCGTGGCCATCGCCATAGTATGCCATTCCGCTGGAGACTTCGTTCCCTTTGTAAGAGTTTACGAGGTAGATTGTGTCGCGGGCGGCCGCGGCCCCAACAAGGGCAGAAGTAAGGAAAGCAGTGATTTTCATGGTGATTGACGAGATTGGATGGTTTACCTGCATACTGTAATTTCTGTTGATTAGGACACTACATATTTATATAATTTGATAATGCATATTCTCACAAAAAGTTCAATTACCAACCAACAACAGCTAGACCGACAGCTTCGAACGTGATATCCATTTTCCATGCAACTGTGTCCCATTTAATTGAGATGCCCGCTTACCAGGCTGACATCAGCGGCTTTTCATTAGATGCGATGCTACCATTTGCTAGCCTTTAGCGTCAGCGGCCTTCGCTGGATCGAGTAGCTGCTTTACTGAGCTGCTGATGAACAGAAACGGTCTTTAGTGTAAATCGGCCGACCCTAGCATTACTACCCCTTCTGCACTGCAGGTAATACGAGATTCGACAGAATACGGTAAGGAATCAAAAGGCTCGGGCCGCCTTTTCGGAACAGCCAGTGCCGAGTTTGCCTGATTAGGCAGGACTTGCGCCATGATTGGTGCTCTTTTGCTACATCCCTGGTCTTTGGCCATTGCCTGCAAGACTCGCGCTGCGGGCAATACCTGGCCTACCACTTCTAACCGATAGCGATACCCCCCGACCTAGTACTGGGACCGTATCTACAATGTCTTCCTTGCTGGGCACACTAGGTGATGAAGAAAGTGCTAAGCGCTTCATGGCCGCCGGAGAAAGACTATGCCGTATAGTAAGGAAGACGAAGAACTCGAGCGATAGCATAAGCACGACCAGAGCCAATACAATGCACCAAATTTTACCAAGTCACATCCATTATGTTCCTATCACATGATAATCTCTTTGCTAAATTAATCTTTTTTGCAGTTCTGCCATCTGATCCCATTAGAGAAAAGTCGCTACCGCAGCCATTTGAGTCAAAACAGCTGTGAGTAGCCTCATGTTGCTGATCTCGAGATATGCTCCACTGTACTCATTCCAAACTTATTTAGTTTAAACCACAAGACCCCGAACTGGAATTCCAAGACAACATATTTCTAACCAAGGCGTAATTTCTTATATTAAGTTATAACATAATGAGTATGTAAGGTATTACTCCATATACAATAATGGGAATCATAAGCCCCACCAGTATGCACCCAGTGAGGAATCATATAGCATTATTTCAATCTTTACTCACACCAGCCGTATTAATACAAACTGTGCAAAACGTCCATAGCGACTCCTCTAGCATAACCATATCTATCTTACAAAGGATTTATTAATCAAGGACAGTAATAGCTGTCAGAGCTATGCTCACGGGAGTGTGGTTATATCCGAGCTTGACCCCGGTAGTCGCGCTTGCAGTAAAGGGAGCGACATCAAGCTCTTACCTAAATCACCAGCCACAAGATGTTACTTTAAATTGGAGTAGTTGGACTTTTAGTATTGAATTTCACTTGGGCCGTGCTAATATCGGCACAAGTCTCTTATCATCCAGTCATTGCGCACACTTGAACTGACATTTGTGATTATTATCAAAGGTGGCTTAGGTTCCATAAGAATAACCCATAGTATTCAATGGAAGCCACTTGTCTTTCCTTAACTGTAATCTCTTTGGGTTGTACTATAGTTGCTCTTTGCTGGAAGTATGTCACATCCTCTTTTGGATAGGACTTCCACCGTCCAAATCAAGGACTACGTTTTAGCCCTTGGTTATTTGTCTCTATAGAGCTTCGACTATGTGTCACGTCTTGTGCCACAAGAAGATTAGCTAAGCTAAATATACTTGTAAGGAAACCTTATAGCTGATTATGACTTAGGATAGGCCCGAGACAAATACACTTTAACACAAATAAGATATTATAGTCTAATATCCTAATAACGTGTTTGATAAGCATGCGTCGCAGACAAGTAAGCGTCGCATTACCCTATACACCTTAAATCCAGCTTTTAAAAAGTCTATTAAAAATCAGTAATAAGCTTAAAATAGCTAT
>ONZP01000621.1:0-35161 GCA_900312805.1 Fusarium torulosum
TGCTCCCCCCCCACCCCAACTACATCTTCTTTATCCGGTCGCCCTAATCATTCTCGCGCGCCTTTTCTTCCATCCCAAGTCCTCCAGCTTTTATCATCAAGCTTTCGCAACCACTTTCTATTCTCCCTTCGCGACTTTTGCGCCATCATCAACGTCAAGTCTTTTCCACACTTTAATCGCGACTTTGACACCAATCGTTACGTGTCAATCGATATCTTCTGCTGATTTGATCAACTGTATCAGCCTGAACAGCAGATTCAACTTGGATATCCAGGGCCAGTATTTCTCGGCCTTCACCTGACCTTCCTTGTCAACCTTCATCAATCACACATCACGATGTCTGGCAAGCTCGACCAAGCTCTCGACGATATCACCCAGGCTCAGCGCCGAAGTGCTCGTCGTCGATCTACCCAGCGCCGCTCTACAGGACGCCCTGCTGCCGCCGCACCTATTGGTGGTATCCAGAAGAACACCAAGCCCACTCGTGGTGCCGGCGCAAAGAATGCCCCGGCCAAGGCCGCCCCTACCAACAGTGATAGCAAGATCATTGTGAGCAATCTGGTAAGTCTCAGCGAATTATTGATTTTCTTTTCCGTATACTAACGTCTACAATAGCCCAAGGACGTCTCGGAGCAGCAGATTAAGGTATGTTTCCGCTGTGGCTGTTAGTGCCCTCGGATTTTGTTCGACCTTTTATCCTTCGCCGCTCTTATTTTGCCTTCGACATCGTGTCTCTCAAACAGTCAGTCGACTTAGCCTGCAGGCCTGGAGCTATCGGACGCCCATTCTCCTTCTTTGACTCGGTAAAACCTGGAATACGGTGCTATGTCGGAAGTCGAGATTATCTGTGTCGCACAATGTTACTTGAGGGAGTGCCTGGTCAGCGTCCCTTGTCAAAGTAGTGTCGACTTAACAGGATAGAGGCTTGTCATGACGATATGCGCAATCACCAGCCAGCATTTAGCGAATTCCTCCGGATGATACCTTTTGGAATCCCGCTTCAACTTCAGCGAGCAAGCAGTGAGCATATACAGCAGACACCCTTTGAAGATCTTTCGGGCAAATCCATATCGGTTTTTGGGAACATAATCCCCAAGTTGGGGTCATTGGATACTTGTATATTTTATACATGTCTGGAGTCCTACGTGAGCAGTAGGAAACTTGGGTTGGGGTCCCAAGTAGTGGGTTAAAACTCGAAGATGAGTCATGGGTGTGGTCTCATGTGCTTCACCTGGTCGTAAACCCTTGAATGGGCAGATCAAGGACTCTTGCGTTGGCTCACTGCTTTGCTTGCTGGCTGTTCAACAATTTGGCTTCCAACCCCTGGCGATGTTATACTCTCCCGGAACTGGAACGACCGAGGCTCGCAGACGGAATGACGATTTTTGCTCAACTATACACTTTGGAAGACTAACACTATTTTCCCCCGATAGGAATACTTCATCCAATCCGTTGGTCCTATCAAGCGAGTTGAGCTCTCCTACGGCCCCAACTCACAAAGCCGTGGTATCGCAAACGTGACCTTCCACAAGTCGGACGGCGCTAGCAAGGCCTTCCAAAAGCTGAACGGCCTCCTCGTCGACAACCGACCGATCAAGGTAAGCTATTATGCCTTGTTCCATCCTGACAGTAGCTAACTTGAGTAGATTGAGATCGTTGTTGGAGCCGCCCAGGCTGACAAGGTCATCCCTACCGCCAAGTCTCTCGCCGAGCGCACCAGGTATGATCAACGCATTATCACTTTTTAGCATCCAGCTGACAATCAAACAGTCAACCCAAGGCCCAGCCCAAGTCTGCTGCTGCAAAGAAGCACAACGCCGGTGCCGCCAAGGATGGTGATGCCAAGGGAGCTGCTGGCAACAAGAAGCGCCGTGGTCGCAACAGCCGTCCTGCGAAGAAGACTCAAGAGGAACTCGACTCTGAGATGGCTGACTACTTTGTTGCCCCTGCTGCCACTGAGGCTAGCGGCAGCACCGCTGCCCCCGCTCCTGTACCAGCCACCACCGGTGACGCTGACATGGATGAGATCGCTGTATGTATTCCTGACTTAAGTTTGTTTGAATTATGCTAACCTCAGCCAGTAAACATATGGTTACGTCGCGATGAATGCTATGAAGCAATACTTCTTAATAAACTTTTACAAAAACAAGCTAGTATCCGATGGACAGTTTGTGGGAGGATGCGATGAGTTATCCAGGGTTGGTGCTGCGTCAGCTCGTTTTGCAGAGGAAGAGGAGAGGCTTTCGAGGTTGAACAACGGAGCAGCTGGTTTTGCGTTTGTTACATCTTGGTCTCGTTCTCTTTCCTTCTTGCGTTGAGCTTCTTAATTCGACAGTTGAGTCATGCTGCTGCTATGCACCGTGTAGGGCTTGGCAAATAAATTGTATAATAGACGGAATATGACAAGATTTCCCACATTCGAGCGTGCTTCTATGACATAGTGAGAGCTTCAAGTCCGTGTAAAAACCTTACCTGCTCAAGGTGGTGGCTGTGTTACCGTGTCAAGACATAACTTAATATCTCATAATGCCTACCTGAAATTATGCCTCGGGATATTAAAGATTACAGAACATATCGGTTCGCGCTTAACCGGTATTAATGTACTATATGTCGACCACTTTCAGGCATGAGTAATGATATCTAGAGCATGAGCATCATAACTCGCAGGCCTTCAACATTTATCGACATGTACTCTTCACTTGTATGCGAGCAGTCAGAGGCTTAACAGTTTTTCCATTTTTTTCTTCCATAACGAAACAGGCAATGTAGTCTTTATACTACATATCAGAGAAATAAGCCTGCCATGGTACGGCACAACGCCAAAGCTACCCTGCCTAAACCTGTACTGTAGTTCAGAAATGATCCTCTTTGGCAACGTTAAACATTCATAATTGGAAGATTTAATCCTTCTTCTCGGTGGCAGCGGCAGCAGCGGGAGCAGCCTCCTTCTTGTCGTCACCCTCGAGCGCGGGCATATCGTCGTCATCTTCATCGTCGTCGAGTTCGTCGCCTCCCTCGGCGCCGGGGAAGCCAGCACCGGCACCTCCCAGCTTGGAGAAGTCGATGCCGCCGAAGTCACCACCCATACCGGGCATACCACCCATGCCACCCATGCCACCCATGTCGCCCATGTCGCCCATACCAGGCATGCCACCTGAATGTTCTGTTAGCTTTGCTGTCTTTGGTGTGCGCATTTGGGTGTGGTTTTTGCTTGACTTACCCATGCCACCGAACTGAGAGAAGTCGTCCTCAGGGGCCTCGTTCTGCTCGTCCTCATCAACCCACTTGTCGAAGTCGGTCTTCAAGAAGTGCGTGCGCTTGGATTCCTTGAGCAATCTGGGCCAGTACTCCTCCTTGAGCTCCTTCTTTTGCAGCTTAATCTCAACGTTCTTGGCAGTGTGGTTGATCTTGCTCTCGGCGGGGTCGATCTCACCCCAGAACTCGAGCTCGACGTGGTACTTCTTCTTGAGAGTGGACGAGGTACCGGTGAAGGTGAGCTTGGTGGGCTGGAGGTCGAGGGTGAGGCTGTCCTTGGGCACATCAGGGACGGAGATGGTCAGGTAGATGAAGTTCTTGGAGGCGTCGGCGACGGAGGATCGCTGAGCCCAGAGGACTATGAGTTGTTAGCGGGTGAGCTATGGATGGCATTGTGTAACTGCGCAATAAGATGCGATCAAGATTAAGCCATCGAGAAAAGCGTTCATAGAGTATCTCTCGAGGAGGCAAACGGGAGGAGAGGGGATACGAGCACAAGGCTGGGGGCGATCAAGGACATACCTTCGGGGTAAACAGTGTCAGACATTGTGAAGAGGGAGTTGAGGGGTATCTTTGAATAGTCGTGAACTTGTCGTGAAGGAGGAGGAAAAGCAGACAAGAGAGAGAGATAAGGAGAAAATATGAAGATTCAGATGATGCAGATGCAGCAGAGAAATGGAGACGGGATGGACGAGTTTTTGGTGGGCGGAGGAGGTGCAGTTTTAGCTCCTAGTTCTTCTGCAGCTTCACGGGCTGGCGCAGGCTGCGGTCCGCTGTGAGGCTTGCACGTTTATCTGGTCACAGGCGGGATGGTAGAATGTCTAAGAAGAGGAGAGAATAGAGGGGCAATTGATGAGAGGTACTTGAATTTGGCTGTGGTGCAGGTGCAGTTTCATGTATCTTTCTAACATTCAGGGAGTGCCCACTCTGACGTTTGCCTGCCCAGCTTCTCCACTATTACTGGGCTGGAGCTGTTAGAATATGCTGGAGCTTTGTCACCCTTACTTACGTTAATTGACAAAGCTGGTACGAGATGCTTCCAGATTTTAAACTAACAATTGGTTTTCTCCATGTCAATTCTTTGTATCATGAATTGAATCTCAAAATCTTCTAGCAAACACATAAAATGCATTGTATAACATATATCCCCCGTGGAAGCCTGGCCCAGCATAGCAACCCCTACACGCGGCCGGCATGTGGATGGCGGGGTAAGCAGTTCTGCAGTGGAGGAGATCAGTCCAAGCGCCAGTGTCAGGCTCAGGCACCTTGAAGCTACAGCGGTGCTTCCACTGAACAGATCCGCTGTACCGGTGGGTGTGCAAAAGTTCCGATAATTTCCTCTCTTCTATAGTTTATATAATAATAGAAATTACAATAAACTCTTTTATTCTATGTAGTCTTATATAATCTTGGGATAAGGTTATGTATGAAATATTCTAATTATTGTATATCTTATGTATCTATATTATTATGTGTATTCCTAGTTGGCTCGTTGTCGGAATCTTTGCGAGGGACTGTACCTTTTTGGCTTACCGGGCCAATCAAACGTCGATCTTGCCCGTCACCTCAGCCTTGAGGCTTGTGTTGGGCGAGCCTCACCACCATGAACCAACATCATTCAACGACTGGCTGCGGCTGATTCGACGGCATCAAGACGTTTCGAAGCCTAGGAACACTGCATAAATCATAGCGCTCACTTCATCACTTTCACAGAAACTCATTATATCTGATATACTCACTCACGCGAGTCGTTTACTCCGCCGTCTGGCTATTTCTACGGTTGCGTCATTGGCGCGGGCATTTCCTCTCTCCCTATACATACAACCGCCGCCATGGAAACATTCAAAGCCCTCTTCTCCAAGCCTGATCCTCAGGCCCAGGTACGCTCTCTGCCACTTACACGTCCCAATCTTACCATGGCATGGTCTAACATAACCTGCTTGTCCAGATGCGCAAATGCAATGCGTTGATGAGGCAAAACATCCGCAAAATCGATCGCGACATCCAAACCGTTAAGCAAGTTGAAGCAAAGACGAAGCAACTCATCCTCCAGGCCGACAAGCGAGGCCAACGCGACCCGACCCGTGCCAAGCAAGCTCAGCAGGAGGTCCGCGACTTTGCTCGTGAGCTTGTTCGCGCCCGAAAAACCTCAGCTCGGCTCATCACGTCCAAGGCGCAGCTCTCCTCGGTGCAGATGCAGGTCCAGGAGGCGTTTGCCGTGCGTAAAATCGAAGGGTCTATCCGAGCGAGCGTTGGTATCATGAAAGACGTCAACTCGCTCGTTCGCCTGCCTGAACTGGCGGGTACCATGCAAGAGCTGAGCGTGGAACTGATGAAGGCGGGCATTATCGAAGAGATGGTGGAGGACTCACTCCCCACTGACGGCGATATGCTTATGGAGGATGAGGAGGCAGACGGCGAAGTAGATAAGGTTCTGGGCGAGGTTCTCAAGGACCGCAAGCAGCCCAGTCTGCCCGTGGCGCCTGTGCCAGAGCCCCAGAAGCCCCAGGAGGAGGAGGAAGAGGAGGAGGATGCCGAGGCTATGATGGACCAGATGCGCAACCGATTAGAGGCGCTGCGCAGTTAGTGCAAGCTTGATGGCAGGGTTCGGTAGGTTAGTTGTTGTTTGAAGATGCCAGTTGCTCTTCATCATGGAAGGAGTTGGAGGAGTTTGGCGTATCTGCAGTTTTTGGTATACACTCGATCCTACAAAGACTGCTTGAGGACCACGAGGACATTCATTCCTCGTGCTTTGCACTACGGCAAGATATATAACCACATTTCATGTTTTTCTTAGCTCCGCTGTTGGTGTCAACTTGGGCATCCGTATATTTGAACTGATTGGAACGTTTGAAAGAACGAGCGAGCTAGGTAATCTTGTTGCTCGTGCCCGATATGCTTGGGTTCTTCGATCTTTTCCTCCAATCCTGTGATTGTGCCTTGTTTCATACGATCTTCATCGTTGGAAGATGTGTAACTTGGGTCTCGATGCTGAAATTCTCTCACTGCAATGACTGTCATCATTACTGTTGATCGGATACTCTCGCGACTACCACGATGTGATATATAAACAAGGAGCAACAATATTATGTTCATGATCAACTGCCATTACGGATTTCACAAGATACTTATCACATCTGTACACGGTAGTTGGTTGCTTCGAGATCGCATTGACATTGAACCCCCTTGGTAGGTAGATCGGGTAGTTTGAGATGGACATCTTGCTGGGGGTTTTAACATATACCGTTTTTGGGCTTGGAATATCGAACCCGATTCAACTGTCTATCATCATTATCTCGTTCTTTCCATCGGCCGCAGCCGAGATTCGTTCAAGTGTTGTAGGTGTGGTTGTGCCATACCGACATGCTTGACTTAGACAATTAGTCTGTGGTATACCCTATGGGCCTTATTCACTCGCTAGCTAACCTTGGGACGGATGATACTTAAATTCCTTCAGTTCTATGGCTATGGAGTATGTTGGGGTATCGTGGTTGAACTCTTTCTCCTTTGTGAGTGTTCTAGTCAGTTGTCCATAAATTATAACCGTGATACAGGGCAAGCTTTGGTCTATGACTCTAGTTTCTCAGCAAATCCTAGTATATGTTCTTATACATTCTTTCTATCGAGAGAATATCTCGATAAGACACGCTAATTATTTGGGCTTTCATTGCCATATATGCTAACATTCGCTCTTTATTCACTGTCTGCAAATTGATGGTCTTGATACTAGCAAATGTGAGTTACCCTAAAGTCCAGAATGTAACAGACGTGGGTTCGTCAAGTTGGACGGACTAAAACTACGTACATCTCGCGTCTACAAGGCACCGCTTAACATCTCGTCCACATGAAGGAAACTCGGTGAGTTCGAAGAGAATCAAGGTAAAAAAAAAAGTAAGTCTGAGCGATGTGTTGGTCTTCACGCCTCAGCTGCCGGATAGTCACATCCCGTAGAGGGCCTCACCTCACCGCAATCAAGTAATTACAACAACTATAAAAAGAGAATCTCGGTTAAGCCGTGGCACCCTCAATCACGTCACATAATTAATTAATTATAAGAAAAAAGTATTGTTTATGTGACTCACCCGAGTTTCCAAGGATTAGCGGCGTTGCTGCAAGGGACGGCACAGATATAGTACGCTGTCGTGTAAGTCAAGCTAGCTCAACAACAGGTGAATGCGCGCCAACTATAAGCCAGCGCATATACCGGCGGCATCATGTATGTATGTATGTATGTATGTACGTATGATGCCAGGGCTAGGCGCAGACACACCGTACTGTATAACCTGAATTATTGGGAAAGTGCCTGCATGCGGCATATCAGATGCTGTGAGCAAGTGTCCGTCTGTCTGGCCTTGTTTCAAAAGGCGGTATACTTGCGGGTTATATGTATGGCGTTTTTGTTGGATGCCAAGCGGTGAAGCTCGAGTGTTGACACAGCGCAGCAGAATCTTGAAACGATTTGATCGGTGTAGGATAAAAGGCAAGACGCACATGCAGGTTAGATCGAAGCCAGCAATGCTGCAGCTGCGGGAGAGAAAAACACACAAGCACACGCATGCACATGAAGGGCGTGTTATTATCCCTTTTAATTTTTATTTTTACCCGGCGCTGGGCAAGGGTAAAGTAGGAGAGGTCTAAGGCTATGGATAAAAGCTGGCTGCGTGACTGGAGGTTTATCTCAACTGACCGCTTCTAAAACATGATATCGAAGAGAAAAAATGGTGACAACCCACAGACCCTGTTGGGTACGAGAGGAATATTCAGGTTGTATCCGTAAGAGAAGAAGAAAAGGTACAATACAATTTAGTCTGATTGATCAACCGGGGAAGCAAGGTTAGTATTACCGCGGCCGAGCGTGAGACAAGTCAAAGCAAACACTTTAAATTATTTCGTCCCTACAAATGAGGATAGGATAAGCAAGGGCGAAAAAAAAAGCAAAGAGCCGTTTCACTTCACTACCATGAGTGCCGTCTGAGGCGGGAACTAAGAGGATCGTCCCTCGCGAGGAGATCCCCTTGGCTGATACTAATCACTTGTCACTGTCACTGTCACTGTCACTGTCACCCACCGAGAGTATTTCTTTTGCGTGGGGGGGAAAGAGAAGACTTCCGTGGGATGAGATGGGATGGGATGAGCAAACAAGGCTAAAGCAACGGATGCGAGATCATCGGGACGGTACGGCAAGCACCTGATCTGAGCCCAACGGTCCCTTTCTCTACCGTACAGGGGAGGGCTGATATTGTTGTTGGTGGTGTTTTGCGCTGTCTATTGTTACGGCAGTTTGTTGTAAAGTTGAATAGCGGCATGGCGCTGTATAAACTATATTGTGTACACCCTCATCCAATAAGAGAGTTGAGAGAACTAGAGAGACAACTAACAGCTCCAAAACCTTAACACAAACCCCCAACCCCCGGCCCGCCATGAGGCTTGCGAGGCTGCAGCGGGTGATTGCTTTAGCTGCCTTTGTGCCTGAGAAAGACGCGAGAAAAAGAGGCGAAAGGCGAAAACAAGCCCTCTCTCTGTTCTCGGTGAGGTCGGGTTGACGTTTGCCTGATGTTTGGTCTGGTCAACCCCACGGCGACCGCCATACTTTACAATTTACACTCTAAGTTACACCCCCACTCGTTATCGTCAGAGGTGGCATGCCTCAAATGGAGTGATAGTGATTGGGTGCCCTTGCAGAAAGGAGCGGTATCAGGAGATGGGCAACAGACAGGGCCGACTTCGGGCTGAAGAAGGAATCAAATTGCGATATCTCAAAGAATCCTATGTACCAGAAAAAGCCTTATTACCAGGGAGGGCGTGTGTGTGTGTATATGAGTCTGCGTTTGAACTCGGTGTCAATGACGGCATTATAAGGTGGAAATGAGAAGTTCCTGTCATCCAAAAATCCATTACATATACATTCTAAGCACCATGATTCCTCGAAATGATATTATTATAACGCCTTGTCGCTCAGTGACATCTTCATCATGGCCGATCTCTCCTCTAAGTTGATTCACCTCCCCTCCATACCGGAGCAGAATGAAAGAGCTGCAATGATGATCGATGTATTTCTAATAGAGAATACCCCGGAAATGGGAAATAATTAATAGCCATATTACTCAGTGAATTTATTACACTGACAACAGAGGCGAATGCACTGTAACGAATGCCTGGAGTTTTACAACTACCCCGGATTACCATGTGATGCCTATAATTGAACAGATGACGAGGCTTGGCTGGCTGACCCTACACCTCCGTGCTACATCATCACCACCAAGCCCGATAGCCTCACACAGCCTTGGCCTCAGCCCCAAATAAAGATGCCTGTAATAGACACACCGTAGGTGCACTTGTGGCTCAGGACCCAAGGCACCACGTAGCAGTAGGCGGCAGCCAAACATGAAGCACTGGATCGTTACAGTCTCGGAGGGCCAAGGCGAGCGCTGTCACGAGATATGACACTGACAACGAATAAGTGATACGAAGGACCGTAATTGTAAGAATCCAATAACGGAACCCCGGATGGACAATAAAATAAAAAAACCCAGTATCTTGCTTAACTGTAAAATCCGGAGCTGTCAGATCCGGACCAATCTCTGGCCAAAGATGGGAATACGAAATGCGATAGGGGAGAGCACGATGCTGTATGCGTAATCATTCGCGGCCTCCGTATCGCGAATGCGACCTGATGCTATTCCTGGTCCCCGCGGGAAGCGTATTATCTCAGCTTAGATGTTGTTGCTGCAGCAGTATTACAGAGCCTACGACATCATTATCCGACGGTGCAACCACCTCGGGAAACGAAAAGAATAAGCCACGATCGCTTTCGCATTCCAGCTTACAGTGAATAAATCAGGATTAACGACAGCGACAGGATCATATCACTTTTCAGCTTGTACGACGTCATATTAATATTGTCTGGAGATGTTCCCCATGACGCGATATCGATATCGCCATCGACATCGCGGTCCTGTGGAAAATTCACGGGGATCTGCTCTCGGGCTTGCAACGCGAAATGTTGCCTGTTTCGTATTAAAGATCAAGCCGTGGCGTAGGCGGCGCTCTCACATTGTGGCATAACTTATCAGCAAATCTCAGTGACATGCGTGTGTCGCATATCCAAGCCTTGGTCTACTTGGAAGTTGGCGATGATTTGACTGAATCGGTATTTGTTCTGTTCTGTCGATAATTGCTGTGGGAGTGTACTAGATTCAGGACTCAGCTGCGTCATAATATCTGTTGCTAGGCCGGAAACAATCTACTAACAATGAATGTCTCAACGTCAGCAGAACCAGAGACAATAACAACAACAAGAAGCAAAGCAAAAGCACAGAACCTGCTGCTATCGTCTGCGACAAGTCTCATCCAAAAGCAAATGGCATAGACATGTTTAATAGGGTCTCATCTTGGGGGGTAACAAATCAATAAAAATTGCGACTCATTCGTGAAACTACCAGCCTGTGCACCCTCGTCTTCACAGACTCACACTGATACTCACGGCAACTCCGCGATGCATTAACATCATTAATGAAACGTCCAAGCTGTCAATCGCGTGGCAGACTTGACTCTCTTGAAGTTCTACGCGACTCGTTCACCCACGTTGCCACGCGATTTACCTTATTCAGTCACCAGAATCTCCAATCTTCCAGTGACAGACTGGTATCGTACACGCCCCCCTTGCCATTCGCCCGTTTGACTCGGGGTAAGTCGAAAGGGGAAAATACCGGGTCTAGGGGCTCTTTTCCCCATCTTCGGGCAACCTTAGTCTCTACCTCGGTCCTGGACGGTTGGAATCCGAAGATGGAAAAGAAGGTACGTACTCCTCATAGAAGGGAAAGAGGGAACCTCATCTTCTTCTCCGCGGTACCGCGACCGCAGACACGTGGGAATTGCGGAAGCTAAACTCATCCAAGTCCGGGAGGCGTTTCCCCTTATCCGAGGTAGCACGGAATGATGTCCGAGGCCTTCAATATTAGGTTTGAACGGAGCGATTCAGGAGCAGCACATTCGAAAGGAAGGATGCATCGAAATTTTCTTCCATTTGGGCATTTCGTTAACAATCCCGAGTGCGGATACTGACGCAGACAATGACACACTGATTTTCATGACACATGCAGACTGCGGTGGCTGTTCTTCTACGGACCTTCTACCAATCCTTCTAGTGTCCACACCTGTATACACACAAACTTCAAGTTGGGGGCATCCAAGCCGAAAGAAGAAGGTGGACAACATTCAGGGTGGCTTCCAAGAAAGAAGAAAAAGGAAGCTCTAGAAAATCCTGATAGAAGCCCCTCAGACCCCCTCTCAGATAAGCCCTCCTGCTCGGCTCTACTTACTAACAGCCCCAATATTAAAGGAGATTTACGATTCGTGAACGCGGTCAATGCACGAACCATGAGCCAGGAACATTGCCAGCCTTGGGTTTAAAGAGGAGAACCACTGGTTCGGGTCAGTGAGCAAGGCTTCCTCCAAGTGGATATTGGTTAGTCAAGGCGGTGGACTCCAGGGGTCTTTGACCTCAAACCTAACCTAGATCCCAAGGTTCCTATCGCGGCTATTGGAAAGAAACCTAGTAACCTAGGAAAAGGAAAAGGCTGGCAGACGCCAGGGGACCTGGTCCTTCCGGAAGGTGGGAACAGTCTTCCGTAGCTGGCCGTTCCGTTCGCCTGGGGAACCAGGAATAGGGAGCCCGCGTCCGGGGGCAGGTTGACAGAGTTTAAGATGAATCGCCAAAGCAAACATCAAAGTTTCAAAATGCTGCCAGCCGTTGCGCTCGGGTATTTGCTTCTTTGCAAGGGTTCTGAATCGTCTACGTAGCAAGGGATGATACTTTGATACGAGGGGGAGAACTATCGTGACCGCCGAGTAGAAGCCCAAGCGAGACGGCCATTCTATTGTATTTGACCAATACCATTGATAGCACTCCCAAAAGGGGTCGCACAGCGAGAACAGCTAACCGGTCGTTAACAGGTGAGACGCGGGAAGCAAGCAAATCGCGACACGGCTGTTTACGGAGCACAACTGTCCTGTCTGATACAACCAACGCCTTCGATAAGCTTTCGACTAGTCCTTGGCAAAAACAAACTGCCTGTTTGAGGAGCCGTTGTCTCTTCCCGCGGGTAATTTAAATCACAGATTTGATGATTGATGACGTTTTTAATTCCTAGCAATTACTGGAACTCTCATATTACAAGCATCATGGCATTTTCACAAGCAATTCCCCAGAGCCCAACGGTGAAAGGTGACACGGTGCACCCCCAGCTGAAGGGAAGGAGCGGGATTTCCAGGCGCAGGGCCGTAGCCTGTAGGCTATATCGTATTTAATTTTACTTACCGATCTGTGACCGAAGTGTTGGAATTGGAAACTTGGAACTTGTCAATCCCGGGACTGCACCCGGCCACGCGGTCCGTGGTAAACCAAAGTCCCAGGAATAATAATAATAATGACAAGGTCCACAATGAGCGAGATTGCTCGGGATGAAAAATTTCAGGTGTAGAGTTGCAATTGCAATTGCGTGACATCCTTATGCCGAAGCGGAGACTGAGTTCTCTTCTCTTAGGTAAGTGAAAAGTAAGAGGAAAAATACAATTCCATGGAATCTTCCCTGTCAAAGCATGGAAGCAATCTAATCGGCGAGTAAGTTCCATAAGTCTTTTTTGGTGTTTCCCCAGACCGGCATACTGCGGAAAGATATGGAGTGCTGAGGTGTGGCTCAAGAGAGAAAGAAAAAAAAAAATGGCGGTGGGGGGGCTTAGATAAGTGAAAACTCCATGATGACGATGGTGGTATCGCAAAATGCGCAAGAGCCGCGGAGGAAAAGACCCTGATATCCATTTATCTGACTCACATCATGAGTTATACCCGCTGTAGCACCTGCAGTTGCGGTTACAGCTGCAGCTATTAGTACATCCTCATGTTGATCATCGTAGACGCCGATGGCGATGGGCGATATCGAACTTGACCGCCGGGTCTTGTTTTCACTTGAGCATGGCGGATAAAGGTGGAGTGTAAGCGGGAGCACGCAGGGTCCTCACGGCATTGCCTTCTCGCTGTCGTTGGTGCAATTGAGGACCAAAGAGCCACTGTTATCTCTGGAGACTTTGACGATCAACACAAGCTGCTGTGAATCCAGACGAGGCCAAAACATCATCTGCAGGGTATCCAGTAGCGACGGGCCAGACCGTCTATCATGACTATCACTTATGAAGCTGTGCGAAGATCAGCTTACTGGGACGCTTCAGAGTGTGATAAGCACAGCAATCAACGTTCTGGGCTGCTCGGCTGCCCGGATAAGAGAATCTGCGACAACTCCAGACTTTTTTGAGTTGCAAAGCTGATGCTAGAGGCTTTCGGGTCCGGGTCGGGAACGCAGATCATTTCTCAGCCAAAGTGCGGAGAAGCTCTTGAAGTTGTCTCAGTTGTTTTGAGGCGAGGGGCATTTCTGCGACACAATTCACAATATTATTTGCTCTAACCCCTCTTGCCCCCTCAAGTCAAAGTAACCTCACAAATGTCTCTTATCAAACTCTCCTGTTTCCGATCTGTCGAAAACGACTCCCTTCGCTTCGACTCAAGCAAGACAGACATAACAAAGGAGAGAGTCATTGGTTAAGCCCTGAATAAGTGAACCACACAAATGCCAAAAACACTCACTAGGAGCACGTAAAAATCGATAATTAGTGGACGATTACGGAGTAGATAGATTCAAGACGCAACGGACGGAACGCCACAGAGTGGAGATAATACCGCAAAAGCGGCTCCGATTGTGGATGTCAGTCTCCGCACGCTGGTGTATGGCGGCTGAGCGGATATCGAATTGATCAATTGCCAGGAGCATTCGCTTGCTATGGTCCGGCTAAGAGAGATTATCAGAAAAAGCGTTTTTTTTCCCCCTCCCGAATTTTCATTTGTGTCAAAATCTTGCTTCTTCCACCGGATTTTGAAATTGAAAATGTGCCCAATAATGCTAGGATCAAAACCCCTGCAGGATGTACCACCGAGATTCATAAGTGCCAAGATATCGCGGAGAAGAAATACAAAGCCATGATTGGCTACCGATATCGATATCCATGCCAGCTAGCGGTGAGAAGAATGGGCTGCGATTCGTGCGCTCAACCAGGTTGGACGGAAGAGGAAACTTGCTACGCCCTGGCAGCCTGAGGCCCTTGGAGCCTGGGGGGAAAGAGGTAGCTTTCAAGGTTTCTAGGCTAAACGGGCCTGCAGGGTAAAGAATGCTCGGTCCGGAATGATTTCTCTAGATCCCTAGTGGGAAGTTAGAAAATGAGAACCTTTGAATATGACCAGGCCAGGTAAACAAGTAAACAAGTAAACAGGCCCCCTGGGAACCACCTGGTTGGTATTGGGGGTTAAAGTTAACGGGAAGCCAGAAACTCGGGTCGGGAAAGCATCTGGATTGGAGGGGAAATGGAAGAGGGATGTGATAAGAGAGGCGACAATAATTAGTTCGGCGGACAAAAGGCCGAGAGGTTTATTCTGGTCTATCTCTCGATATCTCTCTTCACTGTAGCGGTCACGATTACGGCCATCTACCGAGGATGCATTTAGGTTGTTGTTGTTTATGCCGTTTACCGGCGGTGAAATTCGGTATCCCGTAGTGCGCAGCTTGAGTAGTTGCTGGATCGGACAGTCGCTGCAAGATGGAGCCCTAACCGATCAATCAATGCTCGGGCGGTCGCTTGAGGGTGGTAGAACAATCATCCATCAACAAACGAATGGCTAGCAACAGTATCAGCAGAAACAGCTCAACACCATCAAGCACGCATCCAGCAAATGAAAACCGTAAATGTGTGCGCAAAAAGGGAGCGGTCAGAGATGCACGTCGTTCCCTACCTGCATTGGATCGCATCTCTTTCTGCTGCTCTTGGCCCTTGCCTTGAAAGAAGACCAATCCCGCAATCCCGCGATGCCTTCCCCCCTCTTCCCAATGAGGCAAATAGAACAGCCAGCTACAGCCAGCCCTGCGAGCTGCATAAAGGAATTTATTGCGCTGCCGGGTGTGGGGGTGTGTGGTTAAGCAAACCTACGCTTGCCCGACGGGAAGGTTTGGGCTCTGTGCGGTGGGCTAAATCGGAACGACAGCCAACGTATGCCAGGGCAGAAGTAGCCCGATGATCGAACGCGGCCAGGCCAAGCCAGGGACCGATTTAGGGCGTGTTGGGCACTGGAAGGAAAAGAGCCTAGTACCCAGAATAGTGAGGGAGGGCGTGGGGGAGCCGACCTACGAGCAACGGAAGAGGAGAGAGAGGAAAGACACAAAAAGCAATCCAGTCTCGAGACAAAAAAACAGAAAGCATCAAATGCGATAAATTACCAACATTCACATGAGACAAACATGAATGAACACAGCGATAGTAGCGAACCGTAAGCGAATGGCGTTTGATCTGAATGATGCCTAGAGAATGAATGAATAAATGAAATCAAAGAAAGTGATGGCTCATGGACGGGACAAACAGTGACCGCACTCGCTACTCGCTACAACAGCACCAATAACACTCCAATGGTCCATGAATAGACAATGATTCACTCGTGTTCCGAGAAGACGCAGTGCGAAGAGTCACCGTATCGCATCGCAGCGCATTGATTGCTGCGCTGACCTGCCGTAATCACCATTTCTTCCAGGTTAATAATCAGTCCCGTTGGTCAGTCAGCCCTGGAGGCGCTTCTGGCTGTGCTCTACGAATATACCTACCAGAATACTGTATTCGTCGTGCTTGTGACTCTGCTCTGTTGATGACTGTGACTTTGTGTCTCACTGCCGCGCGCAGCCCGTGATTTGGTAAGTTGACCCGTGGGAAGGGGGGAGGCGTAGAGACCTGTGATTCAGACGACAACAGCGAATCGCACACGGTGTAATTGATATTGTGGTTGCTATTCGTAGTGTTTTTTGGTCTTTGCCTGGGAGAGGCGTTATTTCAACCCCGGATTACGAAAAGCCACAGGGCAGATGAGACCAAGCCCAGATCGAAGCCATCAATCAGACAAACAAAAGCAGGTTTGATATGTCTTGGATGGGAGCAGATTGTCTTGGACGGTGACGGATAGAGCCCAATATGGCCTCTGATTGATATGTCGCTTTTGTCATTTATTATTATTATTATTGTTGTGATTGTAACATCTTTTGCAAATGTTACTGTCCATAAGAAGCTTTGCTTATCTCACCGTCTGTTGGGGATTTCCTTTTTACAGTATCCGTCAGTTTACAAAGCAAAGTTACCTACGCCACAGCTTCGCTCAGCTCGTTACAGCACCGCAACGCGAGTAACCATCCATCACGAAGCTCGTCATCCTCGCTTGTTCTTGTATTGACTGATTGTTCTTGGTCCTCAATAGCTGGGAAGCCGCAATAAACCTGTTTCCTCTGATTCTGGAATAATTCGGCTTCGTCTTTTCTGGGTCCTCCCAACGGCGAGATCTCGGTCCCTTGAGCGATTTGACCCGAGCGCGATAAGCTACTTGACCTCCAAAACCATAACCATAACCAAAAACCAAAGGTCTTGGCGAATACTTTCACTTGATAGAGGAAGAGGTCTCGATACCGAAGTTGGATACCGACTCGGCCACGCCCCCATATCTCAACCGCCTCTGACTCTTCTGTTTCCCTTCCCTTCCCACGGATCCGCTTCGGCCACCCCCAAAAAGTGCCATTGACAGGCGTTGTAGCCGCTCCGCCCGTCCACTTAGCCGCTGTATTGCCCTGGTTTTCGTTTTACACCTTCCAGCTCTGACTCAAATTTCCCACCGCTCATTTTGTCACGCCCCCCCTTCCTTTCGGTTCACCCAACCCCAACACCTCGGTCGGTAACCCTCCGCGGGCTGAATCTCTCAGCAGCAAGCAGCAAGCACCAGCAACAACGAGCCTTCCTCCCGCCGGCGACCGAACCTGAGGACCCTTGGACCCGCACTCGCACCCGTTCTCGGTCGTACCCCCCCTTTTCCGGCACCTTTCACCTTCACCTTCTCTTCCACGTTCTCGCACCCACACCCACACCCACACTCACACCCACACTGACACGCCCCTATTGCAAATCATCCATTCCACACCCAGATCTAATCTCACACGCCCCCTGGCCTCCCTTCGCCGGCTGCCTGCTCTTTCTGCTTCACCCATTTATATCTATCCGCATCCCCAGGTTTTCGTCCCAAGGATCCATATATCTGTCGTCAACAAAGAACAATCTAGTGATCAACACTATTACTTGCTATTTAGCAACAGCTATAGCTCTTTGAGCTTCAACTCTCGACTCCCCACCTCGCCTACCATCACAACCACCGCAACAATGTTCGGCTCATACGGTTCTTACAGCTCCATGTGCGCGTCCTCGGCGCCCATGGATATCGCGTCTCGCAACATCTACCGATCTCAGGATTCCGCTTGCGCTTTCCCTTCTTGGCCTCGACGCGACTCTCTCTCTGAGTCTGATCGTGAGGAGCGACCCACCTCATATCTCTCCGACGACGACTTGTTCCTCTCTGATCCCTTCGACGACGACGCCCAGAGCGTCTCCAGCGCCGGCAGCTCTTCTCCTGGTGCCATGGCCTCGCCTCCCAACGTCATCTCCGACTTCGAGCTTCTCCAGGCTGAGCGCGAACGCCAGGTTGCTTTGCAACGCGAGTGCATTCGTGTTGTCAACCAGGAGAAGGAGCGTCGCCGTGCCGCCGCACGAAAGCAGCGCCGTAGCAGTTCTCACAAGAAGAGCCCCAAGACCAAGCTTACCTCTATCAACGAGGAGGCTATTGAGTAAACAATTACCGGGTTCTTCTTAATGACTGTTACGATTTAATGATAGCGTATGTTTATTTACCCGTGGCTCAGTATCAACAACATTCACTAACAAGACTTTAGGCTGCTTTTTTGCATTACATGGCAATATGATACCCCATGATACCCCACACAACAGCATTTGCATGTGCGATAATGAACGCACATGCCAGAATATTTACATCACTGTTCCATCTCAGATGATGGGCATCTTTTACACACCACCACGCATCCAAACAAACTGTCACTCATTGAACCGGACAACCTTAAACAGCAACATTCGGATCGACTTCTAGCCGCCGGACCGACACCACCCTAAATCTTGGTCAATGACGCCATGGGTAGACCGCCTAGGACCCCAGCAAATTTCATGTGGGGGTGGGGTTACCCAACCAAGAATGAGTCAGATGGGGCCAAGTATTAGGAATGGATGACAACAACAACAATCAACAACCATTATCTATCAGGATTTTCCGATCACGGCCGAACCTTGGAAGGAAATGTTGCCCGGACCGGTGGAAGCTCATCTCCATCCCACATCTTGACATTTAAATGATGTGGACTTTACGGATCATCGGCCGCTTCGGCCATCCACCGGTTTCTTCCCCGCACTGCGGTTCCGTCAACGGAAGAGTATTCGGTCTATCGATCACATTCTTTTCTGTTGAGGCTTTTATCAAGCCGATATTTCATCTTTTCCGACTCGGTTCACCGAGCCTATTGAGTCTAATCTTTTTTCTCTTCTTGCACACCATCTTAGTGGAAAGCATTTGTATGGAGTTTTTTATTATTGCATTGTTACAGGCTTGCATAGGATTAGGGCATGGAACCTTGGGTACAGGTTATGCATCAGCCTCCTACGACTGGGAAGACAGCTGGCACAGGCATTTGGGAATGGGAATAATGGCACTGGATGTGCCCACTGCATGGTTTACACAGCGACATGGACTTTAAGATACCTTAGGATAGTTCGGCGGCCTTGCGCCTGCCTTGATTTTCGAGATACCCTCTTAGTTAGCATCAACATTCATATTTGGCTTACATCTTAACTTTTGTCTTTGATTCATGTGATATACTATGTGAGCGCCTCTGCTTGTGACTTTGGCCATCATGGTCCTTTGACCTTTCAGCCTTGAACTATTATCCCCAACCTTTGATTGTTGCCGAGTTCAATAGTATCCAAGAGCATGAGCCAAGCTCATAAAATCGTGTGACACAACACTTCTATCATCCAATAACAAGCAACTATAGGCGACCTATCTTTCGAATGCCGGCGACAATAGGGACCTTTCTATTTTCTAGCCTGGCCCGTGGTACCGTCCCGTGCCGTAGGCTTTCAAGTCAAGCTGCCTTGTCACATGAACGAACCAGACGCCTTTGCCGCGCGGGGTGTGGCAGGGCAGTGAAAGCACGCAGCAACGTTTTTGAGATCGGCGATAAGAAACAAAGACTTTTTCACGTGGGAGAGCATGTGATGGATATTCTAGAGCTCATCTATGGTCGAAACGTGAAGGTGGGTGTTTGGATAGACTGATGTGATGGGCTTTGTCCCTGTGCGCGAGATACAGTTGATGGTTAAATGTCAAAGAAACGGGCGCACGGATGGGGAGGAGGGGGTATTGAATAGTTCTTGGGGAAGCTTTAAAGCGATGTTTTCCTATTGCTTTGCGTTTTGAATTAGGTTGCGCCTCGTGGCTTGCGAGTATAAACGCATTGTGTATGTTCCTGTATTCAATATAAGCTTTGACACCGTTTGAGCTCCTATTGTTAGTAGTCCCATGCCTAGAGGCTAACTCAGGGATAAAACAAAGGGACTAAAGATTTGAAACGGGCGCTTGTGTTACTTGTATTAGAGTCGTGTTTTGAAATGACGAGTCAGGTGCAGTGAAACAAGTCGTCTTTGATCAGCATAAGGTCTTTGCATTGGGAGTGTAGAGAAGGACATATGATGATATACGGCGCAACGCGAGAGAGAGTTCGATATTTAAAGGAATAGAAATAACTCTAGGAAACCGAAGTACATGGACGGAGAGGCATGAATATATGCACGGAATGGCCGTGGTAGTATACACTGAGTTGCTTCGTTACGTTTGTGATAATGCCCATCTTGAGATTCGATCCCAATGCCCAAATATCCGATGTAAGATCATACGATCACGAAATTCAGAGGACAGAAATTGATTTAATGGGATGGGAGTGTGTTAATATTGATCTTCGTGGCGTGGAATCAGATAGTGATATCCTTCAACGTCGTCATGGCAAACTTCAGGCTATCCCCGAGTGTTCTACGCCTTGAAACATGCTGTTCAGTGAATTTGAACGAGACTCGCACGTGAATAAAGTATATCTTTCGAGAGTTCCGGTCAGTCTTATAAGCGTTTTAGAGGAATGATATGGCTTCCCCTCAATCTGTGAAGTCCAAGTACATTCCTTGTAAGTCGCTGGGCAGTCCGCAGTAGCATCCGAGGTAGCATCGGACTTGCCATAAAGTAAGAGAGATTCAATGAATGCTGTAATAAATTCGAAGAGCTTTGAGCTATTGCTACAAATAGTACGTTCTCACTCTGCTGAGCTTCACGTTCTTGGTAATTCAGAAACTACCTCTTATAACCATTGGACATGGCCGTAACGGAACGGGAGAGTAATTCTGACTGAAGTCTTAATTACTATAAGAGGTATGAACACAATTTACTTGTTCGTTTCATAACCTATATGAAGCACTCACTTGTCTCTCGTGAGCTTATGATTCGGCCTCGCAACTCTAAGCATCCTGAGGTAGTCAACACCACGGATTTTTATGGTCAAAGTGGCAGTGCCAAAGAGTTTAAACTATGAAATTAAAGCTCCAGTAAAGAAGTCGCCGTTATAGTTATTGCTATTTTCCTGGTCCTAGGTCTCATTGCTGAGATGAAACTGTCTGCGCATCAAGCCGAGGAGTTGTGTTGCCTGACTCGGAGTATGCTAGACAGTATTGTGGCCTAGGTTTTACTTATTGATAACTTCAATAGATGTCTCAGAGATCAAATGTTTGGTGGGGACTTAGCATGGCGTTACAGGGCTTTGATATGATGACCTTCCGGATTGTTCAATCACTATCATCTTCCCCGCATCATGAACTTTACTAATACCTCACTCAGACTCGACTTCACTCAACTTACAAAACAACTCATCAATCTTTAGATCCGAATAAGAAATATCATGTTTGAGAAGTAAAGCCACTCGCTGTATCAACAACCGAAGCACATCTATAAACACAATCACAATGATCAACGAACAAGATCGCGAACATCTCCGCCTCGCCGTCTCACTCGCCAAAGAGGCCCTCAAAGCCGGCGACGCACCCTTCGGCTCGGTTCTCGTATCATCGGACAACAAAATCCTGCAAACTGACCGTAACCGCACTGTCACAGGCTCCAACGGCGACGGACGCGCCGATTCAACGTTGCACCCAGAGTTCACGCTGGCGCGCTGGGCACAGCTAAACCTCAGTGCTGAGGAGCGCGCAAAGACGACAGTGTATACGAGCGGTGAGCACTGCGCTATGTGCTCTGCTGCGCATGCGTGGTGTGGGCTCGGAAGGATTGTGTATGTTTCCTCGACGGAGCAGCTGGAGGCTTGGAAGGCTGAGTTTGGAGTTGGTGCACCGGTTGCGCCATTGAGTATCAACCAGATTGCTCCTGGGCTCAAGGTTGAAGGGCCCGTGAAGGATTTGGCTGAGGAGGTTTATCAGCTTCAAGTTGAGAGCTGGACGGGTCAGGGATTCAAGTCTAAGTCAAAGGCTTGAGATTGAGGGATTTGGCGGTTATAAGGATGAGATGAAGTGTAGCATGCGATTGAAAGCAACTGTGTCAAGCTAGATGAGTATTCATAGGACATGAGTTTGGAGTTCAAGAGATATCAGGTTTCATTGTGAGCGACTATCATCCCCTGCCTATAAGCTACCCTCTTGTGGGTGGTAGAGTAGTAGTTTATAGCTATACGCTATGTCGGACCCAAGAGCATAGTGGTTAGAGGCGAGAGAGCCAGCTCCTCACATAAACGAATAGGGAAGGATACTCGTATAATGCCCAACCGATGAGAGGACTTCCGGGAGGTGTGTGAAAGCGAGAGACAGCTTTTCTCCTTTTGATTACAGACTATATACCATTATCCATATTCATCTTCTCATCCAATCAGCTTATCCCCTGTGGCTTAGTTGGCTAAAGCGTCCGACTGTTATTAAATAGACAATCGGGAGATCGGAAGTTCGAGCCTTCCCGGGGGAGAACCGCTTTCTCACATGAATCTTTTGCCAACTGTGTTCATTTTCTCTTAAAAAGAGTATCCCATTGCAAATGTTGCTTGGGTGGCTGTTATAACGGCAAGTTATGCCCCAAATAAGCCAATTGGCACGGGTCACTCTCACTCATGTATATATAAGCCATTTATTTTCGTCTTCTCCCACCGAAGAACACGGTATTTGAGAGCATTGATGTTGCGTATCTGTCTTTAGATGGAAACTGGAGCATTCATTTGATGTAGGGCGAGAAGTATCGTGGACTACGCTCCCTCATGTCGTGACTTTCTTCAACTAGACTTTGTTGGAATAAAATAGCCTGCCGACCCATCACTCGAGATACGGTCTCATGTCGAGATACGTGATAATATGTAAGCATCCGACCTTGGCATTAAAGACTGTTCATTCCTAGATTATACCTTTAACATAGTCCATCTTCCAGTCTATTGAAGTCGACTAGTCAGTCATTATCACCACGTATTTCAACACAGATCGACACACGACAGGCCAAGTTAACGTACAAATACACAAAGGCACATATAAATACATAAGACTTAGGTCAGTTGATATACGAAATGTCGAACGTTATTAGACTATGGTTTTAAGACCACCATTGGCATGCTGGACAACACTCCGCAATGCGAAGTTCAGTAACAGCATTAGGATTCTAGCTTGGAGAGGTTTTGTTGACAAGATGGCATCGACCTTGTATCACCATGCCCAGGAACTGTATCTTCTTGTAGTCGTATCTCAATGCCATGGCACATTTCAGTGTCCGTATCCACAAGATAATCATTGCCGCCTCGATCCTCACTTGGACGAACACATCTGACATCAACGGTATCCTCTGGGAAGCGCCAACCTGACGCTCTTGATCAGAAACATACGACACAAAAATTAAGGCCTTGGAGACCATAGCAAGCTAGACTCAGCCGGCAAAAGTGTTTCTCTTGGCCAAAAAGGCGCCTGTACATTACATCACCCAACAGCCTTGTGATGGAATGAGTGAACTAGAGATAGAACGTGAGAGAAAGATGATAATTTCTTCCTATGCATGCTGTATCCTTAAATAGAAATTTACATCGTTATAGGCGGGCGGTAGTCATGGTTTGCACGCTGTAACTCAGCAAGATCAGAAACATCGAACACCTGTGGCAGAGACAATCTTGAGTCTCATTTACTTTGCACAATAAAGAAACATCCCTAATGGTTGAAGTACCAGCTTCAAGAGAACTTTGGGCAGGGCTTCTAAGAACAGTTGAAGGTGACTTGTTGTGACAAGTGAACTAGACTCCGGGATAAATGGTCAAATGAGAATTGGGACTACGTGACATGAGCTACACTGTAACGTGAGGCTTTTCGTCCCATCGCAATCCTCGACTACGAGGAAATAACACATAGCAGCAATATTCTGCTTAGATATAGAATCGCATATACCTAAAAACAAGCATAACATGTGGAGAGAATCCTTCCACTAGTGGTCATGTGCATCTGCCGGGGTCTTCTGGTAACTGCTCTGCTTGTTGATGAGAGGAATAGAAACCAATCCACTATTTTCCCTCACATCTGCGAAGAGGGCTTGTGATGGCATGGAATAGATACGCTTGAAGTTAATATCCAACAACAAAGTTGACTACTCAACTGCCGCTGCAAAGAGACCCAACGACATGCGGTTCCACGTCAGCCTTGGTCTCGGGTATCTCACATCATCCACATCGTTCTAGAGATCAAGTCCACCTGCATTATTTCCGCAATGTCTCACCTATAAAAATACGAAAGCTCAATCCGAGACATCAAGTTGATAACGGCCGGTGTCGGACGCCCGCCATTAGGAGCTAATTCTCGTGTTAGAGCTTAGTACATTCTTATTCTCCTTCACATTCACGCTCGCATCCACGTTCACATTCATCAGCCTCTCATGGTCTTGGATTGTGGCTCGAGTCCATTTGGCACCCGCATTCCATTCATGCACAATGCTGAATCCCTCGCGGAGACGGCTTTGTTCCAATTGGACAATGCCTAGGTCAAGACAAGTGAGATCTTAACACCACGACCTCCAACGCCTTGTATCGCTTTACTGGCGCATCGTATGCATTGGCAATGTTCAACGGAGGGGTCATATACGAAACTGCTCGTTGTGAGCTAACGAATTCCATTCT
Organism: Fusarium torulosum; assembly: GCA_900312805.1. Classification (NCBI taxonomy): domain Eukaryota; kingdom Fungi; phylum Ascomycota; class Sordariomycetes; order Hypocreales; family Nectriaceae; genus Fusarium; species Fusarium torulosum. The sequence continues at coordinate 24,456 of ONZP01000621.1, forward strand.
TGAGGGTTGATCAGTTGGATCTGGATGCGGGGAAGCCTGAAGCCACGCGAGTTGATGGACGTTGGTGCAAGGGATTCCACGCACCCAACTACCAACGTTACTGGGCTAGCTTGGCCATCCACATCATGTATGTTACAGTTGTTGAAAGTGATTGAATTCAACTGAAATGTGATGGAATCCTTGACCCTTGACAAAGGCAGTGAGACACAAAAACACATGGTTTTGGTAAATACAACCCCTGCCATGGCCAGTCGTCGATAACCCCAGCTCATCACATCTATCTTCAATCAGTAAAAGCTATCAACACCAATTCAGAGTAACGTTGACTTTTGACTTGTAAAAGTATATGAAGCGTCGAGGGAAGCTAGTCCATTATTGAATGTCCCGGATTGAGGACGACAGCCGATTCGAGAATAATAACGTCTTCCTGCTCGCGGCCTCATCGAGAAGACCCTTTTGCCACTTGAAGTCTTATGTACTTATATTGCAGTCATACTGGGATTGGGTATCAACTCGCAACACATTCCGCTGCGATCTCTTGTACCGGAGGCTGTTTATTGAGCTCCAAGTAACGCGCAAAATGAATGGAAGATTCCAATGGTTTGAGAACATCCAAGCGGAATAGGTTGAAGCTGAGAAGTCGATACTTGGCAAATGAGCGCAGATGGAGAATTGATACTAGTCAATGACATCCTGCCAATCATGTATGAGGTTGCATGGACAAATCTTACATGATTGTTTCGTCCCTGAGACGATCTGGTGTAGAAAGGCGGCCGCCATTCTGCGAGCCTGAGAATATGGATGGACTCGGAGGCTTTTGCCAAGTGGCGTTATCCAAGTGTGATGATTACCATCCATCAGCCTGGCCGCAGCTTGGGCCGCAGCTTATAGCATGGTATCTCAATATCCCAGTTGGTCGGTGGTACGCGTGAAAGCAGCGACCAGGGTCCCCGCGGCCGGGTCAAGAATGCTCTTAACCAGGACCAGCTTATCAGCTTAACAGGGGAAATGTGATGGCGGAATTACGAATTAGTTCACATACTAGTACTCTTTGAAGAAGTGAGTTATGAGCAATTGATCAAAGTTTTAGTTGTAAGCCTCATGAGGGCAACCTGATTTCCCCCAGTAGGACGGCATGTACGAACTGCAAACACGAGGTGCAGCAACAGCAGAAGAAGAAACAAGGGAGGTTATGTGTCTTCCAGATCAAGTGCCTGCAGCCATCCGCGGCCTTATGGGTGAGGCTGCAGTAGAGCCTGAGAAAGACTGGGGACAACCGTGGGGTAATTTGGATTCTGAGGCCAGACAGCCAGACAGGCCATGCCTAGTTCACCGGGATAATGAAATTGCGTATCGGCCGGCAAGAGTTCTTGAACAGTGGCGTTGAGGCCCGGTCAGCCTTTGGCTGTTAAGTGTGTACAGAACAGGAGCAACGTGCTTGCAAAGTGATCCACTTGTATGTATCTGTAGTCGAGGCTTTCAAGCAGCCAAACGCTTGATTGTTATCCGCTACATGGATGAATGATCCTGAAAATACCGTAGAAATTGCCAGACGACTTCAGAATCTTCGCATGCACCTGCTTGAAGGTCAAAGAACATTTATCCAGTTGCTGGCCTTGCTGCGCTGTACTTGTACCGCAGTTCAACCCATATGCAGGACCTGTGCGGCGGAAGCGAGGAGGGCGAGGCGAAACAGTTAGATAGGCAAACGCATGGTGCTGTGGATATTGGACAACATCTGCTGCAAACATCTGTCCCTAACCGAGTGGTTGATTAACAGGATATTGATAGGTGGAAGCGCTTGCTGGACTCGAGACGCCGTGCTCGGAAGAGACTGGAGATGGCAAGGTATCTGACAGGGAATTTGCCTGTTGGTTGGTGATGCTATAAGTCTGGATGAGCAATCTAAAGCCAAGTTGGGTGTTGACCACATGCTTCCGAGACATATGTCGGAAGAAAGGTTTTGCACTGACCGGGATTCAAAGAGAAGACAGAGACATTTTGCGTCTTTTGTTTCTGAAAATTGAAGAAATTCGAGGGGGCTGGTATGTAAATGACGTCCATGTAACTATTAGACATGGAAGAAGAATGACTACCTACCTGTGCTGCGGTATTCGCATTGGGTCATGGATAATGCTTGATGATATGCTGCCAAGTGATTGCGAGGGTGGATATCTTGACTCTGACCCCAGATCAAACAGGTCAATCCAAAAGACAAGTGAAGCAGCTACCTAGTTCAACGGTCAAAGCCATATTTGTTGTTTGATAGGTTAGTGATGTATACATCTCGAGTCACCGTCTCCGAACCAAATTCGCTCGAGGTATTGATAACAGGAGCGAGCAGCGTGACGTGTATTAGACGTGGCCTGAGTTGTCAAGAGCTCATCAGAAGGAATACGAAGTCAAACCTTGGATAGTTGAGCTGGAGAGTATAGAGGATTTCTGTACCTAATCGACTAACATCCAACATTCACGGCAATGCCCAAGAACAAGTGTGGGTGTGGATGTGGGTGTGGGTATGGTAGCACTGAAGCGGGAGTGACCAGGGGCACGGGAAAAAGCAACCAAGAAACCATGTATGCAGGATGAGAGTCAGAGAGGAAAGAGAGGTCCATATTACAACGATTATCTAAGGTAAAGGAGAGTTTGAGAATGGAAGGGCTACCCAAGTTAGATATCGTCCATAATAGTACTACGGTAGTATGGCTTTTGCAGACTAAAGGCAAGCACTCTTTAACAGTTGGGCGTGAAAAGATTCACATCGAAACTTGCTCGCTCTTTCCTCTGATCGATTGAGGTCAAAAGTGGAGCAAGGAGTTCATTACAGAACACACTACACACTGCGTATAAGGCAGGTAGGTACATTGGCTGATTGGCCCAGTCGGGCATCAGCCATTATACAATCTTGAACTAAAATGCTATGAAATGATGTCAAGTTCCTGTTGAATTTTCCCCCATCATTCTTCCCCCCCTTCAAGCCAAGCAAGATATTGCTATCGGTACAGAACAGGCGAGCTTGATAGAGATGACAACGTTGAAAATCCTTGGTAGTAAGAGCCACTTACTCTTTCATCAACGAAGAAAAGGTGGGTATGAGACCCTCTTCGCTAGCGGGACGGGAAGGAGAGGGCGATTAACTCCCTGCAACAGACGTGATCGGCCGGCTCATTGGCCCGTCCCGTTAAGCTAGCGTGACCAATAAGCGCCGAGAAACAGCTGTAGCACATCTTTGGCAAGCGGGGTGCAGCATTCCAGCCAATCAATGTTAGCATACAAGCGCTTGCTCGAGCCCCCCCCCCGATGTTTCGTTTCCCCAACCACATGCTTTGAATCTTTCTTCACCACTCATCTCAAGATTAAGCTGTCCAACTTCGACGCCGACCACGTTCAATCTGCTACACGAAAGGCTGCTGTCGCCTCTACAGTTTCAGGGGCTCCCTACTGTAGGAACCGCACCTAAATCCACTGAAGTGGAAACGTCTGCATTGCTTCCATTGCAGGCGTTGTGTTGTGTTGGTGCTGATGCTGATGCTGATGCTGATGCACACACACACCTCAATGTAAGGTACCGACCAGTCTTTGCTCTGGTTGTTACCCAGCACAACTGGATCGAGCATATCGTGTCGCAGTACCTATCTCATACTGCACCAGCGTTACAGCAACTGCGTGGGAGGCGCCGTGCTGCCCTGCGCTGCTGCTGCGCTATGCTCTGCTGTGTTGTCCTGCAATGCTTGAGAAGCCACCGCCTGTCGTCGTACCAGACGCCGCCCGCATACTTTTGCCCATCTCACCGAAAGAGGGGCACCAGACACTTGCTATACGTGATTGACGGATAGAAATCAATGCAAATACAAGATGAAATTTGGATGAGACGACGGCGTAGGTCACGAGGGCCAAGGACATGCTTCCATGATGAACATTTAAATATCAAACGGTGAGATATGGACCATTCATGCGTTGAGATGCAGACAATGGAATACAATTGATTGATTGATAGGCCGAGTCCCTCGAGTCTCAAGTCGAAAATGGATCTGGAGATTTACAAGGGTCCCGGTCTAGTGGACCACACAATTTGATGCGCCATCCAACGGGTTACTGAGAGAATTGTATTCAACGGCACGCGGCCAGCCCACGAGGCTAAATTTGGCAGGGGCCATTGCTCGCTAGACAATTGACTTGCTGCGACTCGTTGCACGTTAACTCGCCTTGTCTTGTCTTTAATCAGAGATCCACAGTCTACGATGAGATGGCAGTCCACGTTGGGCTTTGTTCGTCATTGCAAGGCCGCAGCCGCCGACAACGATCCATTCACGTCAAAGTGACTGCCTCCGCCTCAACTGGCGTCTCTTAGACCAGATTCGAACTTCGAATCCCCTGTCTACCGTACAAGAGGGGATCCCGGTCTTCTGCAGCTTCTCTTCCCCACTCGACTTTGTTAGCTCGAGTCCAAAATCCAACAGCAGAAAGGTGCTCATGTTAACACAAGCTCTCAATCCCCAATCCCCAATCCCCAGCCGCCGTCCACCATCCTCCATCCCGGCCCCTGGACTGAGTGCTATGAGCCGGGCTGTCTCCGCTGATCCATTCAACCCAACGTTCGCAAAGCTCTATTTTAATATCGTTTCTGGTTTTGAGCGTCCACTGACAGGCCAGAACGCCACTCTCTAGGCGCCATCTCTGACTCTGGACCCCGACTTGACCCATGATGGATGGTCCATCACATAGCACACGCAGTAAAGGCACCCACACTGGCATCAACCCTGTGTTTGTCTCTTTCTCAAAATCATCCAAACCTGCACTTTTTTTTGCTTTGGGTTTCCTTCTTGGGCCTCCCTCTTCTTAGTCTTCTCTTTCCGCCTTTGATCTTCGAATTGTGTCTGCCTGTTTGCTTGTATCGCCTCATCACATTGTCACATCTTCAGCTCCAGCACCTACCTTGATATCCTTGATATCACAACTCCACCAACATCCATTTACACCAGCCCCCAAGAGACATATCAACTTTCGCTTGACAAGAAACCACAACAAGGTAGGAATTTCAATTCATTTTCACTCTCCTGTTGCCTCTATTCTCTGTCATTTTCTGCTCTTAATTGCCTACGTGCATCTCCTGCACGCTGCTCCTGGCTGCTCATCCCTCGTCATAACTCTCGTCTTAGTCGCATGTTCCTCAGCATACACGCGCAGGCATACACACAAGTTTGATGGACCCTAGAATCACCTCTCAAGGGATTTCGAGCTACATCTGCAAGTCAAGCGCCGGGTCACACCCCTTTCACATCCCCATCCCTATCCGCATCCACTACCAAGCTCTTCCTGGCAGCTACACTTTGACCTTGACCACTTTGCGCGCACATCTCTATTTGGCGTCGTCCGACCCCAGGCAATCACATCAACCCGAGCAGGGTAGGCGGCTGTGTTCTTACTGTTGCCGGGTTGCGCCTATAGTGTCGCTCTCAACTGTTGCCCTGGTTGAGGTTGCGCTCGACAAGCAAAACCATCACTGTGCCCATCTCCACACACACATCCATTCTTTCTCTACGCTTTCTCGAGTCTTTTTTTACTTTCTCAATTTTCTCACACTTACACTAATTCGCGTTCCGAAGACCTTTTTCTCGACTCACCGCATCTACCTGTTACTGTACATCATCGCGACCGAGACATACAGCTCCACGAGTCCCGCTCGCTGTCCAACCTCACTTGCCCGTCGCTACCCGCGAGCCCGTATCGCATCGTGTCGCTCAGTAACGAAACAGACATCAGTACAACACGATCCGAGACTTTGGCTCACCGAAACACCAAGAGACAGTCATTGTCCGGGTGCGGACAGCAGGAAATTCCGAGGCATGTTCGACAGCCCTTTGGTGTAGCTTTCCGCCTGTTCCTGCGACTCCGAGAGCAACTATAGCGAACACCCCGCTATCGGGGGCCGTTCTTTTCTATACGATTCGCATCTGTATAGTACGTGCAGCGTCGCACAAAGTGGGCATCCTTGCAGAGCAGTCCTAGCCTTTTGTCATCATCCGACTGGCTAACACAGGGCTCCGTTAACGCAGGTTGAAGTCGAAGAAAGAATATCAGGCCCATCATGTCCATCCCCGTGGCCATTTCGTCACGGAATCGCACCGTATCATTGAGCTCCGGTGGAAGGTCTGCAGCAAGGAGCAAGTCGTCACAAGTCCCTGACAGCACCACAATGCCTCACGTAACCGATTTAAAGTACTTCGACCCCTGCGCCGCCACGGCGTCTATGTTTTTGTACGCCCAGGGCTCATCCATTGTCTGCTGTCACCACGATACTCTCACTATTGAACGAAGGTTTTCAAGACACGCCGATGAGGTTCAATTATTGGCAGTCGATAACCAGAGTGATGCCGGCGGTGGCCGTTTTGTCGTGAGTTACGATGCTGGTCAGACAGCAATTGTGTGGGATTTGATGACAGGCGATGAGATCTCAAGATTTGCTTGTTATGAGCATCTGACCGTCGCAGCATGGATGAAGAATGGCAATGTTGCTTTTGGTAGGTCTCCTAGACGACTGTTTATGAGCTCGATAACTGACATTTCTTAGGTAACACTAAAGGAAGTATTATTATGTTTGAGCCTTCAACTTCTGAACATGTTTCTTCAAGAACAATTGATCAAATTGCCGTCACTGCATTGGCCCCGTCAGCTGATTGTCGAACATTTGCCATCGGGTGAGTCCAACATATATCTCTCACTTGGGTTTCACTAATTGGATCATAGTTATCAAAATGGCTCTTTATTTGTGGCTACTTTACAGCCACGCTTCACTATCTTACACAATCTCACTACTTCTAGAGGACCGTCACCCATCGTTAACCTCGCATGGCATGCTTCCTCGTCTCGGCAAAAGTCCGACATGCTTGCCGTTCAGATGCGTGATGGAGACCTACGAGTCTGGAGCGTGGCAAAGAAATACAGCGCCGATGATCCTGCTAAAGTGGTTCGAAACCTCAGAAAGGCCGAGATCTCCATGGACGGACCAAACTGGATGGGGTGGTCCAAGAACGGTCGCATAATTCAGTATTCCGACTCGTAAGTCTTACAGTTTGCCACCACCAAAAACCACCCTAGGCTACGCGCGCGCTTAACTGCATGACTCCTTTCCTCGACTAACATAGGCATAGGCAAACACAGTCATGGGATGTTAGAACAAAGCACGTCACTCATGATCCCATCCCGACACTTGATCTTGTCCGTGGCCTCGCCGTCTATGGACCGGGTGCTACGTTGTTCACCCTTGGCCCCAACAACACAGTGCAACAATTCGACCTGAACTCACCAGCCATCATGGTTGCCAATGTCCAACACCCAGCAAATCTATTGCCACCCTCGCCTCCAGTCTCAGAAGAGACTGGTGATCGGTCAGCAACTTCAGCAACCACTATCGCCTCTGAGTCCGAGACCAGCTCTATCCCCCTGGACATGACCATCTCCGAAAGTGATGAGGACCACATGTCGCCATTTGCTCGTCTAACCAGACGCCAAGGTTACGACTCTGGCAACGAGCCTTACGAATCAAACAGTCCTGTATCAAGCCGCAGCGGACTATCTTCCTTGTCGAAGTCCTCTGCAGGGTCCTCCCAAACCCCTGGCCGTTATCCTGGATCCATGAGGTCAAGGGGACTTTCGGAAAACACTTACATCTCTGCTGGAACCTCAATCAGATCATCAACAATTGGCAATGGAAATGTTCAGGGTAACACAAGAGACATGGACTCCTACTCAATGGGATACTCTCTTGGCACCACCAGTGTTCCTTCTATGACTTCTAGCCGTTCACGGCGCAGGCCTTCTCGTCTGCGCAATGAAGTTCCCCGCAGTCCTGACGACAACAAGGTCCATGATCTCTTCAAATTTACCCGAGCTCGTCTGAGTGATATCCCATACAAGCACGCCATAGGCGCCAATAACGCCCGTCTTACTAACGATGATCTGCGTCGTCAAATGCTTAACACCATTTTCGGATGGAACAATGAGGTTGAGGATCTGATTCGGGATGAGATGAGTAGGCACCCCCAGGGGTCCCCCAGTCGCATCCTCTTGGCCAAGTGGCTAGGCGATATCGACTCCGACATCATGAATGCAAACTTCGAGAACATGACTTCGTCAGACTGGATGCTGTTAGCCTTGAGTGGCATTGGTGGCCAGGCGTCACAACAGAAGCTTGGTCATACTTACGTCCAGCGTCTACTTGAGGCTGGCGATGTGCATGCCGCAGTCACAATCATGCTTGGAATGGGGGACCATAATGATGCCATCGAGGTTTATATCTCTCATAAGCGCTACATGGAGGCCTTGATCCTCACTTGTCTATCTTCTCCGGGTGTATGGGAACGCCAAGCTGCCATCATTAGGAAATGGGGAGAGTGGGCTGTCCAACATGGCCAACAACAACTGGCGATTCGATGTTTTGCCTGCACTGATCAAGAGTCCACTGAGCCTTGGTCTTCACCATCTGCTGCACAGCTCAACTTCCAATCCATGACGCCCAGTATTCCCGAGATCCTGAGCCCACCTCTTTCGCCTCCTGGCGTTCAGCGTGGCCCTCAACGCAGCATTGCCAAGACCTCTGCGCTCAAGCTCATCACCTCATTTGGTGACCAAACCCAAAAGTCCAAGTTCTTTGCTGGCGATGGCGGTCAGACCCCAATTGCCGCTGGAGTTACCCCCATTGCCGATTCGGCCGGTTCACCTGCCTTATCCCATGCCTCCAACAACGACGCTACGACAGCATTCCTCCGCCCATCAAACAACAGCAGATTCAATACGCCTGTTTCTGCTCGAGGACGTGGACGGCTACCATCTATTGGAGAGATTCCATCAGATCTTAACCGTGATGCGATCAGATCGGCTGGTCTTTCTGCTGCACCATCGGACTATGAAATTCGATCCGGTCATGGCCGTACACCATCTGGCAGTGACAACCTGATGTTTGGCAGTGCATTGCAGCGTGCTGCTACGGCGAGCCCCATGATGATGCGTGAGCATGCCCAACGTGTTGTCCAGCCGAGTGATGGCGATTATCCACCACCGCCTCCTGATCAAGCCACAATGCTGAAGATGCAGCAGGCATCGCGAAACCATCGCAATGGTTCACGCGATCGCATTCCCCTGGGTGTAAACCTTCAACTCCAACCTGGAATCCCGCAAGATGAGGTAACATCTCCAGAACACTCTGTTACATCGTCAACTCGCTACCACTGGCCGACTCGCCGAAGAGGGCCTGCATCGGTAACAAGCTCTGTTACTTCTGCTTCTAGCGCCGGAAGAAGCCTTCGCCATCAAGCTGTACGAAACCGGGAAGACTACATTCACAGCCTTGATGCTGCCAATAACTTCTCGAAGAGGCAGCGAAGCCGCCAGCGTAGCCAGTCGAGAACCCGGGATACTTCGCGCAGTCGCCCAGGGAGCCGAGAGCGAACTGCTCGCTCTCGCGAACCTTCCGAAGAACGTGGCCGTGTAGCTGCTCGAGGTTGGCCCAAAGCCAAACGATCACCTACTTCCCCAATTCCCATGTCTCCCGAGGACTTGCTGAACCTAAGCACCCCACGACATGGTCCGATTGGCGACCCAAACACAGTACGTAAGGTGAGCGGATCAACTGCGAAGCCAGGAAGTCGAGGATCAAGCCGTGGAAGCCGTCGCAGGAGCCCGGACAGTCGAGCCCGTCCCCCGGCTTTGACTCTTCGTGGTCGAAGCCAGGGCCGGGAGGGTTCTGTACAGCGTTCTCCCTCCTCTCCATTGCCTCTGGCAGTCGCTATGCCCCACTACCAGGGTTCTGAGGATGAAGAGGACTTCAGAGCAGCCATGGCTGCCCAGGAGGAATTTAGGAACAAGCACAGCCGCAGCGTCAGCCGAGGACAAAACTCGCCAGCACTGAACAAGCAGGACCCTGCAGAAACTAGACGTAGGGCCAATTCTGAAGTGGCGCCTGATGGATCACTCTCTACACACGGCAGAGCTGCTTCAACTGAGCATGCCGGAGACCTCAAACAGATGAAGGATGAGCGCCAGCGAAAGAAAGAACAGGCTGCCCGAGAACTTGAGGAGCGTCGCAAGTCTCTAGCCAAACGTGCTCAGACACCTTCTATTCCCCACCCCAACGAGTTTTCCCCTGCTCTTGCGATCACTGTTGAGACTGCTGAGCCCAAGCCGCTGCCTGATGATATCCCGCCCCGCAGCGCCACTGAGCCACCTCAGAGGAGTATGTACGCCCGTAATGGACCTGTCATTGGGCTTCCAGCAACACCCAAGGCCATGAGACTTGTTATCGAGGGCAAACATGACCAATCTGGAAGCACCCCCAGACCTGAGGTGCCGATGATTCCAGCCGGCTTCTCTCAGAGGCATTCACCAGAAACTTCCCCCTATGGATCGCCAGAAAGAAAGGAGCCCAGCATGGAACCCAGTCTCACGCTGTTGCCGTCAACCGTTTATCAACCACCGACTAGACCCCCAATCCCCCGTAGCATGTCAGCTCCTATTCCCGACGAGCCCAGTCAACGAACGGGACGTTTCGGGCGTAAAGGAAGCGTGGGACGCATCGAAGAAGTTGTCACTGGCGAGCGACGACGTTCGCATGAGGATCCTATCCCTCCTCCCCCTCCCCCCCCCCCCCCCCCACTGCCCAAGGAGCTCAGGCACCTCGCTTCACCCCCACCCCCACCTCCTGCCCCTCT
>ONZP01000626.1:0-11800 GCA_900312805.1 Fusarium torulosum
CCACCCTCATAACCCAGCAAAAAAAACCACCCAAGATGCGCCTCACTCCCTTCGACACCAGCGCTCTCTTCGCTGCTCTCCTCGCCCTCCCCGCAGCTCTCGCCTCCGACTCGTTAACGCTCTACCTCCCCGCGAAGCCTAACCCCTTCGCCCTGCCTGCCTCCACGCACGCCACGCTGTCTTCCGCAGGCGTGCACGTATCTGCTCCGCTGTCCGCCGCGAACACTTTTGTCTTCCACAATGTCACGCCCGGGTCGTACCTCGCCGACGTGCACTGCCCGACGGACGCGTTCCACCCGCTGAGGATCGACGTGCAGCTGTCGGAGGATGGGGAGGAGGGCGTTGTGCGTGCGTGGGAGACCTTCCGGGGTAACGATTGGAATAACAAGGGCGAGGTTGTCTCTGTGAAGGAGGGGAGCAAGGGGCGGGGTTTTGAGGTTCGAGCTATTGGGGGCAAGAATTACTTCATGGATAGGCCGCAGTGTGAGTTGATACTTCGGGAGGAAAATATGCGGTACAGCGATACTAACAGGACGATAGTCTCCGTACTTGCCATTCTCAAGAACCCCATGATTCTCATGGCTGTCGTCAGTTTGGTTCTCATGGTCGGCATGCCCAAGCTTATGGACAGCAGTACGTTCTCCTACCGCACTTGCAAATACCCAGATTATACTGACAAGAACCACAGTGGATCCCGAAATGCGCGCCGAGTTCGAGGCCCAGCGAAAGGGCAGCCCTCTGAGCGCTGCCATGAGCGGTCAATCTTCTGGCGATAACCCTCTTACCAACTTCGACATGGCCGCGTACCTTGCTGGCTCCAAGCCCAAGGATACCAGCAGCGCATCTAACAATGGCGGCAACGGCGGCGGTGCTAAGAACCAGGGCGTGACACGGTGAATCATACACAATTGAAGAGATGGTAGTAAAAACTATATAGAGAATTATGTGGAACATTGATGGGCAGTGGAAAAGCTAGGTTATGAATATGGCAAGCGTTGTGTGCCTTTAACTGTTGATATATAATTATTTAAGTGACTTCCCGAGATCGAGTCAGTCAGAGGTGCGAGCCTTGGTATAGTTCTAGCCAAAATGCAATTTTACATGGCATGGCACCGCGATACGTTCATCCAATACCCAACTCATTGTCATTTCAGAATCATAAAGTAAAGCCAAACCCAATTCAGTCCGAAATCATACACAGAATAGACTGCTCTGGCAGACTTGTGTGAAAAATTCACCCCGATGCAATTTAGTCACCACCGTCATCACCACCACCGTCGTCAGCACCATCCTCTGTATACAAAGTTAGCAAGTTACTGCGTGTGCGTGAAAGATTTGAGATGTAAACTTACCATAACCATCCTGGTAGGCGTCTCGCTCGTCGTCATCGTCCATGGCATTCGCAATCATGGCACCACCAAGCAGACCAGCACCAGCACCCATGGCGGCACCTCCCATCATGCCCATACCGCCACCTCCGGGCTTGCGGCCACCACCCATCATGCCGCCGCCACCATAACCAGGGGCGCCGCCGTAACCACCATAACCACCTGGTGCGCCATAACCAGGGGCGCCGCCATAGTGAGGTTGAGCTCCGTAACCCATTGGGGGACCATGGCCAGGAAAGCCATGAGACTGCTGGCCATATTGCTGTTGCTGAGGATAACCACCACCGTAGCCGCCATGAGAGCCACCATAACCACCTTGTTGTTGCTGTTGGTGACTGGCAGCCATCTGCTTGCCCTTGCCGAGCAGCTTGCCTAGAAAACCACCACTCTTAGCACCCCTATCTCTAGGAGGCAGTTCAGAAGGATAGGCACCGCCGCCTTGCTGTTGTTGAGAGTAAGGGTTGTTGTCTTGAGGATACGGGCTACTTGAGGCGCCATATCCTGCGGGAACATCTGGACCACCGGGGCCGCCACGGGCGCGAGCGTCTTCCTCGGCTTGAAGCTTAGCAGCCAGCTTGGCATCTTCGTCCTGATAGGAACCACCGGCTGAGTGAGCATGGGGATCCTCGTAGGGGTTCTTCTTGGTGTCTGTAGGGATATGCGAACTACCGCCTTCGTATCCGGGAGGCGGGCCACCAGGAGCACCATCATCGGCGGGGAAAACGGGAGCAGTGGGCTTGTCCCATTGCGACTGTTTCGTGTAGACGTTGACGTAGAACCTGACGTGCGCGTGTTAGCGACAAGAATGCGCGCGCATAGCGAAAGTGAAATGAAAGCGATAAAGATGAGATCTTACCATTCCTTGTACTGGTCGTTCCATCGCACGGCCCACCCGGCAGGGACCTCGGGAGCCTTAGGAGGAGGGGGACCGGACGGGGGAGCAAAGTCGTCCATCGAAGTAGGATGTGAGAAGTATGCGATTAACGGAGATGTCGGTTTTAAGAGTGCGACAACGATGTTGTGCGAGATGTTTGTGGTAGGTCGAAGTTTCAAGATGTAAAGTCGATGATGTAGGTGAGTGGATAAAAGTACTACAGTAGGAGTGAGGTTCCAAGTTTGGTAGTGTCAGGTTCAAGAGGGGGAAATTCAAGTTTAAGTTCAAGTTCAAGAAGCAAGGCTAATAAGGTATGAATGAAGGAGTTCCCCGCCGAACTATTTAAGCAAATGACTCTTTTCCCTTGGCAAATACGGCACCTGCCACTTGTGACCTGAACTGTTTCGCGGCTCGCAGCTTCCCGATGGTCCACGCCACACGCGAACGACGCCCGTGAGTTTGGGCACTTGGAGGGGCAATCGCCCCGAAACCCCGGTTGCCCCTCCCCAACATGCAAAGCACGAGTGACGCCATTGGTGCAAGAGGCAAGAGCTGCCATGTTCCAAAGCACAGCCGCTTTTTAATTAACGTTAGTGCTTGGTTCCCTCCAGATCATATCTATACTGTTATAGGCCATTTATCATAGCAGGTGACGAGAGGCATCTAAAGATAATTACCGTAGAGGGAAAGACTGATTTTGGTAGTGACATGCGCCAAGATGGTCCGGGATCACAGCTACCAGCTTGTATTGTAAGTAATTACTGCAGTATGCACTGTTGATCCTGAATAAGCTTAGCTCTTTCGGGTTTTGGATAAGTGCTCGATTAAGGGGAACATGTAACCTAAATAGAGTATAAAGAGAACGAAATTCAACAGGCTGCCTCACAATAAATTCCTCTCATATTCTTAGTTTACGATTCGTGATGTAAATCAGAGCTTCGTGGAAGCTGAGCACGCGCCACAGATGACGTTTCAAGTGGCGCGATCGACTCTTGTGGCGGTACAACACGACGCTAGACAAGCTTCGATTAATTGCCTGCATGAGAGTAAGATATGGATAGGTCCACTATCGAATCCACGAATGTCAACCAAATTACACCAATAACATAAACTCTTTTCCGAAAACGTTCAACTCCTTATCACTAACCCGCTAACCCTTCTCTATCATCATCATCATCCTCCGGCGGCGCGTGCCTATCTGTCCACGGTTCAAACAACTTCGACGTCTTGGACAAGCCTCCCAGCGTCTCCCATATCAAGAGAAACGCAAACAAGGACATGACAACAAACATAAGGTCCTCAGCGTTGAGGTGATTATGCGACTCGGGTAAAATAACGAGAACGATGGCAATAACCAATCTCATGCTCATCCGTAGAGTCTGGCCCATGAACAGCGTGCACTCTCCTTCTACACGGTACAGCATCCCGTAGACCCAAAGACAGAACATGCCGACTCCGAGACCTCCGCCGAGAAGCCAGCGTTGGCCATCCTCGAACTCTTCTATCGCGGTGCTTGCAGCCGCGACGTGGCCGCCGATGAGGAACGATGCTGCCAGTGGTAGGTGTAGCAGAAAGAAGCCGAAAGCTGTCCATGCAGATCGTCGGATGGGATGGGTTGCTTGGATGCTGCCGTCGCCGCTGGAGTAGATCCAGTTGAGCACAAAGGCGATAATCAGTGTGCAGACAGCCTTGGCATACCCAGAAGTCAACCCGATTCCCGTCTTGTTGCCAACAATGATACTGTACACAAACTCTCCCAGAATGATGATGAAGAATGCGCCCATCCGGTCAATCTCATGCGCAATATCCACAGCCGTGCTGTACGTCAAATGTAGCCTTTTCTTGATCCAAGGACTCAGAGTAAGTGCCCAAGTCACCTCCTGATAGAAGATGCCAACAGCGACAATGGCGGCTTTTGCGCGAATACTGATACCCTCGACGAAGAGAGGAATGGTAATGAGCAGTCCGACAAACATGAAACCAGCCATGATACGAGCTTGGGCACGATGCTGATACGCTGCGAACGAGGTAATGAGAAAGATAACGAGGTGAGTGAAGCGAGCAACAAGATACGCCCCAGCCGTAGTGCGCATCGCCGAGATATCCTCGTCCGCATCGTTTGCATTGTTAGCATAGAGCACCAGCAGAGCCATGACCCAGAGGATGACCAGGCGCTGCAGTAAGTCATCGGTATAGTACGAGTTCATGATCTCGCGAAGATCAGCCCAGATGTGCCACGCTGGCGCAAAGATGAGTATGTACTTTGCCAGGTGAGCACCGTCGGGGTGCTCAGCGAGCTCATCGCTGAAGTTGGCGACAATGGCGACGTCTAGAGGTGTGTGAGTTTAGGGTAATTGGCTTGATACGAGGGAATGGCTTACACAAAAGATCGAGGAAGAGCTCAAAGCGTCCAGCTTGACGCTCCTCTTCTTTCTCTTTTTGAAGCTGTCCTTTGTAGAACCATTGCAGCGCCCTGGGCTTTTTGATGAGGAAACAATCCGCCTTGGTATGTTCCTGGAGCTCGTTGCAGTTCATCTTGCACTCTAGCGATGGAGATTGAGAAGCAAAAGTGCGAAAAAGGGATGAGGACGAGGTTATGTCTGTGTGACTCCTCACGTCTCTTTTCCCTTTCTTCAACCGCGTCTAGTTTTGGATGAGAGGGAGCTGACTGGCTATTACCAAGCCATGCACATGCAGCTATTCCGTTATGGTTGAGATGCTACGCTAAGACTTTAAGCTTAGATATTGAAGACATCGAGACATAGATAAGTATGGATTATAAACTCATGATTAATAATCCCTTTTGATAGACGTACTCGAATATATGATCTTGTAGCAATCCCATAATCAACGTCTATTATTCTGATTTTACCAGCAGTATTCAAGTGGCTTCAAGCTAGAAAATGTTGTTGTATGCCACTAACACGCAGGGTCGGCCGCCTGGTGTTGACCCCCAGCCCTCTCGTGTAGCACCAACCACCCAGTTTTGGCTGACAGATAAAGCCATTGCATTACAAAGTCTATATGTAAGATACCGAAACGAGCCGAAACGCCATTCTCCGCACACCGTAAACCCGAATTGCGATAGTAGATTCCCATATCATCCCTGTAGCTCCATACACCCGACGCCTGCACGCCTTTCTAAAATGTAACACTATTCGAGATCTTATTAACACGATCGAGAAGTTCCTGCAGCTTGTCATCATCTTCCCCTCCAATAAATAGCCAGCTCGGCCAAACTACACCCTGTCTCCTTATCCTCATACCAGCTCAGAATACACATCCGGCCCGTTGACGAAAAAGGCGATGCCATAGTCACCAGTAAAATCCTGGACCAAGTCTGACAAAAGCATTGTTGCGGGTTCAAGGTGCGAGTTGTCTGCGTTCACAGCTGAGAGGAGACGATTTAAGAATCCCTTGCTCATATCTTCGATGATCCCTTGGCGGTCTTCCTCTGTCTTGACGATAAACGTTCCGGCGCCACCGAAAGTAGCCTGATTCTTAAGCACGAATGGCAATGGCTGAGGTGTGACTGCTTGGTATAATCTTAGGCTCTGATCCTTGAGCCGCGTCCCTCTTGAACCTGAGCAGTCATCAGGGATAACGAAGCTGCTCAAACCGCTGCCGATACAGGCTGCGCAGCATGATTGTGCATCTGTAGGGAAACCATTAACGGTTACGGCCACACAACCTGGTGTTGGAAGGCCGGAATCTGCCAAAGCGCGTTTTGAGTTGAGGAACCAGTGTGTTTCGAGGGGCACGACATTATTGTATGTTTCCAAATCGTCGTTGATGACTTTGCAGGCAAGCATGTCAATGCCAGTCTCCTTGATAGGAATCGAGCGAGGACCGTCGCAGAAAATAGGTTGCGGGCGTTGATAATCCGGCAACGCAGCCAGGGTCTTCAGGACTTGCTTCTTATCATAGTCTCGTTTTTGAGGAGATGAGTCCATATGGAAGAAGACAGCTGGTGCACCACCACAGATGAAAGCATCACGCTGGTTGACTAGCGAGAGGTACTTGATAGCCGTTGTTATATCTTCGCTCTCAGTGCGCGGTGCGCTATTGCTGCTTGTAAAGGGGCCGTCTTGGGAGATGAACTTGCGATTGGGAGCGATGTTGGAGCTCAGTGGTACAAGTGCAATAAAGCCGCTGAGGACTTGGCCGATGCGTTTGTTGTTGTATTGAGGTCCTGCTTGGCGATAGAGGTCTGCGATGGTTGTGTCTAGGACCACTGTGGGAAGCTTTGTAGCTGAGGTTTTGTTTGTGACTGTCATTGTGAAGACGATGAATCAGGAATACGGAATAGTTATGGGTAGAGTACGACACATGCCGAGTCTCTATATATATATACTCAGCAGAGCCTCATATTGTGCAATGCTACATGGCATGCTTATCGTAGATCTAAGAGATAGTCTCCCTTTGTAAGTAGAGGTTTCTGAAGTTCATTGATAGCTTGTTTGATGGACATTCTCACCATGACGTCGCATTGTTTTACATGTCGATGTAAGATTGACTTTGTGGCTCTTAGCACGGAATGATATCTCACTTTAGTGCGAGATACAGATAATCCTCAGACCTTTGCCTTGACGTCAGAGTTTCGCACGTGTGATTGATTCTCTATGGTCGGTGATCTTCCTGCTGGGGAAGTCAAGGTTGAGGTTGATAGCTGAAGCACTAGGGGATCTACTCGCTAACTACGAGGCGTTGCATACGCTTGTATTCCGAGGCTGAAGTCTCCTACTAATGGACAAGCAGCCGTGTCGCACTTTGCTTTTGTTCGTGTTCGGATTGGCGGCTATGGAGATCTCCAATAGAGCACGATATGGCCCTGTCATAATCATCAAGATAGTTCTTCATAGTGAACGTTTACAGCTAGTCAACAGGAGCAAACATCTTCACATAGCTCTGCTGGTGCCAGAACTGAAGCAGGGGAGTTATTTCTTGGTTTATGCCAGATCCAAGCCCTTGGCCAGTCAGAAGGTTGAAGATATTCTGGATATGATACGCAGCCCCAGCCTGGCCCTTGTTGCTGAACGTCTGCAGGTAAGATGCGATATCTACAGTATTGTTACATTTAACTGCGATAGGGAACCCACTCTTCCAAGTGGAAATCTCAGTGGAACTGGGCGATATGCACTCGATCTTTGTTGACTCCTCCTGTGCGACTTGAAGCTGCTGGAGTGTATTTTGAATATTGACCAGCGCACTCATGATCTGGCTCTGACGCTCAGAGGCGACTTGCTCTGCTGCTGCATCTTTAACCAAGCCAGCGCCGACTTCAATAATCTTGCGGATGATTTCCATTGTTGGGTGGTTGGGTGATGCGTGTGAGATTCGGATGTTGCTAGAGTTATATATATATTCAGAAATACTGGGACTGCGGCTGAATATATATGCATGTTGGCAACAGGTGATACTAACTCATGATTCAGCCATTATCCTATAAATCTTGCGGTGTGTCCGAGTGGCTAGATCTTCGCTTCTAGGATCGGAGTCTCAAACACCAAAACCCACATTTATTACAGCTCTTTATATATATATACTATTAGTTACTGCTGCATATCTATTGTATACTAAGTGGGGGACAAGCAGCTACCATTGCTAACATGCATGTTTAGTCAAGCCGTGAGAAATATTATCTTAGAAATAATAGTCTAGACGCATCTTATAAGTACCAAATACTTGAATAAATCTAGGCCCCGAACTGAGCTCCTGTATGTTTCATTCTTAGGGTTATTAATACATATACTATCTCAGAGTGGTACTCCCCATACCGCGGGTCACGGGGAAGACTTCTACCCAATGGAAATAACAATTAAGAGATACTTAAATATCCATATAAATTATATTATGATTTTAAGAATTCGAGCTGTAAGGTTTAAAGTGATAGCTTAGTAAGTTCACCATATGTATAGAGTTAAATAGCATAAAGTTCCTACTTCAGGAGAGTGCTACATAAAAGGAATAAACATAGTTTTCTTAGCTACTAATAGCTCTATACCTGTCTATTTAAACTAAGTCTTATAGGGAAACTTAAAGCCGGGTTCCCTAGTTAGAATAGGGTATATAAAGGAAGATAGGTATTGATAAGTTGAATTTTCTACTCTCCTTAGAGATTAGATGTAATATTTAGCTCTATAAAATTCACGCTGCCCACCCGCTTTATAGGTATCAATCAGAGCTCACAGCCTCTTCATAGTTAAACCCCCAATCCTCCTCGATGTTTAGTAACGCGCCGGCCCTCACTAGATCATCTACTTCACTGCGCTCCAACTTGTCCAGATTCAAATCCCGGTTGGTATTCTCGCTATGAATATTTTTAAGGCGCTCGTCAGGCGGCGCGGGGTTCTTCACACGGCGCACCGACCGACGCCGTCTGCCAATGCTAGCGGCTTCACTGTCCTTCTGAAGTCGCTCAAACTCGGCTAGGAGGGGCGCGGAGGGGTCTCCGTTGAGGTGCGCTTCCCGGCGGAAGAGATTGCTGGATAGATATCGAGGGCCTTGCACGGCGCCGATGACCGGGTTACCGGTGAGTTTAAGTAATCCGGTATCGAGGTAGGTCCGACGGGGATACGTCTCTTCAGCATCTTCGACCTCAGAGTCGATTTGCATGTCGTCGTCGTCGGTCGCCGTGCCAGGTGGGGCCGGTTCCGGATGTGGAATGAGGGGCATCGGACGGCGGATCAGCCGAGTGTTATCCAGAAGAGTCCTAACATGCGACTCGGGTACGTCGCGCTCATCCACAGATAAAACGAAGCAACGCCCGGTCGCATCGCCGATAGCAAGCTTGGAATTGTCCGGAGAGAATCCTCCCCAAGCAATAGGCCCAGTAGCCGTAAGAATATCACGCACAAAAGGATTCTTGAGCCTACGTACATTCCACACTTTGACGACACCATCGCTCGAACCAGTGTAGAAACGATCAAGAGTGGTGCTCCACGCCGTAAATTTGACACCTGTGTCCTCTTTTTCGCGATCCCCGTAGTATTCTTCCGTAGGTTTTCCATGTTTGAGGGTGTGGATGGGCTTATCACCGCGCGCCGTATCCCATACATAAACCTTTCCGTCCGTGCAAGCGGCAGTAACGAAGGCATGCCCTGGCGAGTTGGGCACAAACGTAATTTCATTGATGTCAGAGGCATAGCAGTCTAGTGCCTGGAACTGTGCGTATCCATCGCCGCCTAGACGTTCCTTATCGCGCTGGAAGACGTGGACCTGCGTTTTAATTCTGTGCGAGACAATGTGTAAGCCTGTAGGTGTGGTGGCAACAAGGAAGCGGTGCAGTGTAGGATGCCAGGCGACTTCAAAGACATTAGCCGTTGAAGCTGTCATCACAGGGATTCGTTGGCCCTGGTCCGCATCCCATAGGATAATCTCTCCGGAATTCCGCTTGTCCTCCGGGATATCTAGGTCATCGCCAGTCAGGCTACGAGGAGAGTATCCGACCAACAGCAAGTGCTGACAACCCTTAGCTCGTCCCCACTGCATTGTAGCTGGGAAATACGTCCACTTGTCAGATCCCTCAGCGTCAGTCCGTGAGCAAGAGAATGACTGGTAAGGGCTGTTGGCCTCGTTTCCCTTTTCGACAGTATAAATACGCACGGCATCAGCTAGCGAGTCTGCAGCCGTAGCAACCCGACCAGATGAGTCTTTTGCTGCAGTGACGAAGTTGACATTGGCAGTATGTTGCCATGTTGCAACAGCTTCCATATGGTGTCCGTTTGGATCAACTTTCCAAACCTTGACGGTCTTGTCGAAACTTGAAGTAAATGCTAGGTCATTCTCTGCGCTATAATCAGATGATACGACTGAAGAGTATAGCCAAGGTTCTTGACTCTGCCGCATCGCATCTGTTGAATTCTCTCCTTTTTCAACTCTCGGACGAGGGATTCGGTGATCAGGAAAGGCACGGAGCGTACCCTTGCCCGTCGAGCAAAGAAGTAAGTTCCCTGGCCTGTTGTATTGTTGATTATGCGTATCTGAGTGTGTGGTAGTGCCGCAGAGAAAGCTTTCGTTCGAAATCCAGGTGCCCGTGGTGACATCACCAGCGCAGCTGGTAAACTCAGCTACCACCTGGAAGTCATCCTCGCGTAGCGTCTTGAATTCGGTTTGGAAGTTCAGATATTGCCGTGTACGGTGGAACCCTCGGTTACCCTCCATCTCTCGGGCCATCAGCAAGGACGATAACCTGCTAGTTCTCCTTAATTGCCCTTCTCGTCGCTTGGTCTCGTCGCTCACAGCCTCTACTGAGTATGAAAGCACTCTTGGTATATCCGCGGTTAAGCCTTCATACAGATCCGCCACAAAGGCGTTCATGTCACCCCTAGTTCGTCCGTCTATAACAGGGAGAGATCCTTGCACGATCTGTCGCATCAGTTCTTCGCGAGTAGCTGCCAATCGTTTGTTCACAATATATGAGATCTGCTCTGTGATTTCGGCGATCTCTTCGGGGCTAAAGTCAACGTGGTACACGCCGGACTTTGAAACCACATCCTTGCTGGTAGTCACGGGTTTCTTTGTTCCGTTCTCGATGGCCTCACGATCCCTAGCTGGAAGATAGGGTCTATGCGAAAATCGGTGAAGTTGGTAAAATCGGTTCTGCGGTTTAGGTTCTCGGCGCTCGCGGGGCTTGTAGGGTTGTCGTTCGACATGTTGAGGTAGTTCGAGGGCCTGCAGTGGCCGTGTGGTAGGCAGTTCGAGAGTTTGTATTGGCTGTGTGGTAGGCAAATCGTAGGTTACGGGAGTTTCTGGTTGTTTTACGCTCTTAGTCTGTTGCGCTCGCTCGGCTTTCGGTCGTGATGATGGCACTAGCTGTGATCGCGGGCGAGGTTTTGGTTTTGGTTCTGGTTCTGGTTCTTCCGAAGAGGGTACTGTGCGAAACTCCTTTGCTATGTTAGCAATAAGCTGCCATGACGGTCATTCCGTACTCACAGATCCGCGCGAAAGCTTAAGGACAACATCACGCGCCTGCAGCGCGATATCTTCCAGGTCTTGCGGCTCGAGAAAACCACCCGTTTCATCCCATCGTTGTCGGAAGGACTTGCGTGTACTAAGAATAGTAATCGTCTGTATCGCTCGTTGTTAGCATTAAGCATATAGCAAAAGAGAAGTTCTTTGTTACCTTGATCGCAAGGGCCTTGACATGATAAACATCGTACGAGAGAGCTGCAACCGCCTTCTGCACAATCGGGGTCACCTGGTAAAGGAGGCATTCCTTAACTCCTCTTTTACGCGGCGGAGGTTGCTCAAGTTCAACGCGCCGGCGTTTCTGAGGTGGTTCATCACGGGGTGGGGGGGACCTAGTGATGGTTGTTGTTAGCCCAAAACCCATGAGAAAACGCGTCGAGGTAAAAATCAAGCAAAAGAAATGTGGTTTATTACATATAGCAGAACATAGGCAATGGTCCAGAGGCGAATCACTTACCCCATGGCCTATATCGCGTTAATGTGGTGATAAAGTGGGTTAGGAATATTAGAAGTGGCCTAGTAAGCCTAAAAGGTGGATTAAAGTTAGTCCGGGTATCCATATGAGGCA
>ONZP01000627.1:0-22596 GCA_900312805.1 Fusarium torulosum
AATCTATGTGATGGACCTCTCTGTTCGTGGTAGCACAATAAGGGTCAGAGTCATGATAGAATAGGGACTGCGAGTAAAGGGGATCACATTTCAGCTGAGTCTGGAGTCTCTAGACCATCTCTTTGTGTGCACTGGACCTGCATATATGGACTGAATGTGGTTATTGTGCCGCACAACAATGGTTGGTGATCTGCTGTAAGAGATAATCGACAGGCATCTTGCTCACCCTTCTTGGCGAGGAACTGAACTGAGGGATAGCCCTGCACGCATAAGGGTTCAAATCTGGGTGGAATCCTCCAAGGGCCACCATCCTTTGACAGTTGCCAAGATTGCCAACTAGAAGGTTGCAACTTGCTCCATTAAGTCGCAGTATTCGTATTGCCTGGAAAACTACTCATTACGGTATCTTCCTCTATGTGTAACGTACACTGTGCTATAAATGGGGATGATTAGCCTTCTTTTTATTATTAGTAGCTGTTGGGTTGGCTCCCGTCGTCCTTTCTCCGCCAAGAAAGCCATGAACCCCAATATCAGACAGAACAACAATTATGAGGCTGATCTTTCGTCAATCCGATACACTGACTTATTATATTTGAAACCTGCATGTCTAGAAACACCAATGCATTATCGGCGTCGCTGCTATTGCATCTTTTCCAGAATTTTGGCCCCCGATGGATCAATGGTTCTTTGGTGCAAAAGGTCCACACAGAAGCGTTGCTGTAATTTCCTAAGATGAGGCGTAATTCTATATTCCATGGCAGATAAGACAGTCGTTGAGGAGGAAAATGGCTTTAACTGGACGACACATCAAACCTCCCACTCGACCGTGTTTACTGACCAATCCGAGCCAGGCTCACGACTTGATCTCAATTTCTCTTCCGCCTGTCACCAAATTAAAGACGAAGCCACAACTAAACGCTTAAATGCTTGTATCCGAGTCTAACTGGGTAGGTGACTGTACTGTAGTCTATGTGCATGTCGTGGCAGTGTATCATGCCAGTTTGAGATCGAGGTTGGCCTTTGTGAAACCTAGCAAACAGTCTCGTGTTCCAGAATTGCCGTATTTTGTGCAATCCGAGAGCTTCGAAACATTGTGCGAACAAGCAACTGTCAAAGCAGATAGCTATCCCTGGCTGCCGCTGACAAGCAGGTCGGGGATTTCGACATTAATTTTATTACGACCTGTTTTTAGACGGGAAAATTGTATTTTGATAATATCAGGGGTTGGTGAAGAAGATGGATGGGTGGGGGTGATTATCAAGTGCGGCCTGGGTGGCATTGGATGGTCAAACAAGATCAGATAGAGTGTTGAACAAGTTCATGGAGTTTTTCTGTCACCTGACCTACACAATGAGGGAAGTCAAGTTAGGGATACTGTATCCGTACAGTGCAGCATGAGACGAGTCAGCTTTTATCATGATAAGACGGGATATGCAATTAGTCGAGGGAATTTATTATATTGGATGTGGGCGTCGAGCCCGCAAGCTGTAACAAAATTCATGACACTAGCAGGAAGCGGCCAACGTCTAGCTGAGAAGAAAGGAAGAATTCGGTTCGTTCCTGGTTTTCCCAAGTTGTTGCATGTAACAAGCTTTCGCCTTTCCCTTCTCCGTTTGGTGCTCTTCTCCGTGGGCAAGCGACGATCACGGCAATTGTGCCCACTATATCGGCTCATGGCAGCCTACCTTGAAACCATCGCAGTCGAAATATTAAGCTGCGAGATGAGGGCCACGCAGAAGGCTTCGTAACCCTTGGCTCAGAAACGTCACTGGACCCAGTCATGTCGATATAACGAAGGGATCAACTTGCGGTTTCTGAGGCTGCGTCTCCACTGAGCATGGAGTGTTTGACATCCTCTAACAGCATTGCATTCATTCTGAAACGAGAACCAGATCAACAGCAGGATCGTCCTGGCGCTAGTGTGATCCTCATCAGAGCCAGAGCTACAACCGCGTTCGGCTTGCAAGGCAAGGCTTGTCTTCAGCCTGAGCCCTGGCTCTTCACGGCACCTCACTGCCGATAGGCTACTCCGTATCTGTACAGCATTGAATACCAACTTCAGATTCCGGCTCTGCTATCAAGGAACACCTTACAAAAAGACCAAGGTGGTTTTTGACTTTTTGTTTCAAGAAGCATTCGATAAGCTATACCTCCAGTAAACAGAAATAGTGTCTGTTGTCCACTGCAAGGCTTTTCTAGTGGTGACGCAAGGAGAGTCCTGGTTCGACTCCAAGGACCCCTTTTCTTGTCAAGTACCGGTACTTTTCATGGGTGAACGCGTGCTGTGTTCGACGATCTCACGGTGCGTATATAGGATAGGCTCTTGATATGATATGTTTATGTCGTCGAGTTTCTAATGGGGTCTGAAACCCCTACCCGATGCTTAATTGAAAGCCAAGTCTCGGGAAGCTGGGTCTTAGGCCTTGGAGAAACGTGCAAAGGTGGACTTTTGAACAGTTCCTCGGCTAGATCTGCAGACATGTGGGCGAGCTGGTGTTAAGATTCTGATTGCGTTCCGATGCCAAGCTAGATCTACCGATTGACTCGTAGAATATCCCAAACCATGCTTTAGGGTTACTTCATGTAAGGACAAGCCTTTTTGTGCTCTTCCTACTATGAATAGCGCTTTGAGTTTAAGTATGAACTAGTGTTCTTTCATTCATTTTGGGAAGTATGTATCGTCTTCGATTCATGCACATGAAGTTAGGTTGTCAAATTGATATTCGATTTTTAGTAGGCTTGACCAGCTCTTACATGCCAATGGTTGAATCAAGAATGCAGCGCTTTGAACGCCTGCCACTCAGAGCTTTAGAATCTGAAGTGGAGGGCATCAAAGTTACGCATGTCAATACAGTATAGGTAGCTAGTGACCGCGTAATGGAGGTCCAGAACTTATGTATTGTGGGAATGCAAGAATGAAGCCTTGTATTGTAACTTTATAGACAGGAATTAATAAGGTATGGAGTTGAGTTAAATTCGTTGCATCTCGATCAAGAATAGTCATTATCTGAGCAACGCTCAACCTTCTTTTGCTTTTGTCCATCTGTCTACTATCTAGATAGCGTCAGATCCTCTGGCAAGTTAGAAAGGTATGGATGTCAAAATTCGAGATGGTTTCGGCAGTTGAAGGTTTATCGGATAGTGAATGGGTAAAATAGTATCCCCCAGAACAAGATCTAGACTATTTACACGATTTGAAGGCAGTTTAGAGATCTTTATATACAGAAACACAATGGATACCAGCTGCCAAAGTAATTCAGGATCCATTCTGTTTCTCTTGTTGACGTTGACGGAACCTGTCACATCTTGACATGCAGCCATTCAGCCACAAGCATTCCTCTCCGTTATTTTGTCCAATACAGTAAGCACACAGTGCAAGAAGACTAGTTGCTTATCTGAAGGGCGATCTCTCCAACGTGGGCGGGATGATTCGACAGGCTTGGCTTCAACGGAACTCCCTACCTTTACTCCTTACTCCAAAGATAGGTACTAGTCTAGCCCCTCACAGCCCCTGAATAAAACATCAGCCAGTTTGCGGTTTGCGGTTTGCGGGTTTGCAGTTACGGTTCCAGTTACAGCATTTTGTCTGTCCGTATCTGTACTCAATACCTTGCATCCCCTCCAACAATTCCCCTTTGTACACGCGTCGAATAGACTCCCTAACGGGGTACCTGTACATTGCCCGTCCCCCGTCAAATCCACTTTGTTCGTGTCCACAAGCGAGTTCAACTGGCTGAGGTCCCAGTGCTAGTCAGTCACTACAAGCTTATGTCTCCTCCACTAGTATGCGCCAAAATGCTAATTTCAGAGGGAGAGAGAGAAAAAAACACTTCCATGATTTTTTTTAATTGCCGCGCCTCACCCTGGGGCTGGCTTAAGGTGCATTTGCCTCCAACCAAAATAACAACAACCCACACCCCCTGGATGAAGTTGGAGATCTAGTAAACGTTGCCTATTCCCCTTTTGCCGACCAAAGTACCCTTCTTCATCTGAACGCATCCCTCTCATTCCTTTTTTTTTATATTTCCTCTCTCTTTCTCCTTCTAGAACCAGGGACGACTTTCTTGTCTTGCTGTCTTGTCTCTCTTCAGTCTTTCTCTACAGTTACTGTCTGTGCCTAACAGTCCAGTTACCTCTTTTTATTTTTTATCCCCTTACACTTGAAGAGTAGCCCAAACTTTTTTCTCGCCCTTTTTCTCTTCTTTAAGACCTTGTCTCGCCTGGGCCCCGCCAAATTGCATATCAAGCGCCCCTCGCCTTTCCTGATTCCCTATTACAGGACTCGGCTGTCCGTTCGCTCGTTTGCGCGTCCCCCCTAAAATCTGTCTTCAAGGGGTCTCTTATCTACAACAACGACTTCTCGCCGACAGCCTCAACCACCTTCAACCACAATCTTTTCAACTATCAGCAAAATAAATAATCACCATGTCGGCTGACGAGAAGATTCGCGTCTCTGGCGAGACGCCTCGTGCGACTACTCCTGTTCTTCCTACTGTTAACCCCGGTCTCGAGAAGTCACAGTCTGCTCGCGCTTCAATTCACCCTACTTTCTACGTTATGTCAGTACTTTTCTCGATTCGAGCCTCGAATTGACTTTCCACGATGCGACCGTTGCTGACAACATGATGCAGTGCATGGATTGGCTTCTCGTCGTCCGTCATTCTGTTCAACAAATGGCTTCTCGATACCCTCAACTTCCGTACGCTCTCGATCCCGTCCCTCGATCTCCTGCTCCCTTGCTGACTTGTCAACCCTCAGGCTACCCGGTCATTCTAACGACTTACCATTTGACCTTCTCGACCATCGTCACCCAGGTTATGGCACGATGGACCCCCTACCTCGACGGCCGCAAGACTGTTAAGATGACCACTCGCGTGTACTTCCGTGCTGTTGTCCCCATTGGTATCTTCTTCAGTTTGAGTTTGATCTGCGGAAACTTGACATACCTGTACCTTTCCGTGGCTTTCATTCAGATGCTCAAGGCCACTACTCCCGTTGCCGTCCTGATCTCTAGCTGGATTCTGGGTATCTCTTCTCCTAACCTGAAGCAGTTCCTCAACGTTTCAGCCATTGTCGTCGGTGTCATCATTGCGTCCATGGGTGAAATTCACTTTGTGACCGTTGGTGTTCTGTTCCAGATGGGTGGTATCGTTTTCGAGGCTCTCCGACTCACCATGGTCCAGCGTCTTCTGAGCTCTTCTGACTACAAGATGGACCCTCTGGTCTCTCTGTACTACTTTGCTCCCATTTGCGCTGTCATGAACGGTGTTGTTGCTCTCATCTGGGAGATTCCCCGATGCTCAATGGCCGAGGTTTACAACGTTGGTCTGTTCACTTTCTTCCTGAACGGTCTCTGCGCCTTCATGCTTAACGTCTCTGTCGTCTTCCTGGTATGTTCTTTCTTGCAGAAACCAAGCAACAACAGTACTAACAAATCTTACAGATTGGCAAGACCTCTGCTGTTGTCCTCACCCTCTGCGGTGTTCTAAAGGATATCCTTCTGGTCATTGCCTCCATGATGATCTGGGGCACCCAGGTTTCTCCTCTCCAGTTCTTCGGTTACTCCATTGCTCTGGGTGGTATGGTTTACTACAAGCTCGGATACGAGCAGATCAAGGGCCACATTGCTGATGCCAGCCGACAATGGGCTGAGTTTGGTGCTCGCAAGCCCATTCTCCGCAAGGTCACCATTATCGTTGCCACTGCTTTCCTCATCTTCACCCTGTTTGGCGGCCTTGCCCCCAGTTACTCTTCTGAGGTCGATCCCGCCAAGCTGGCCAATGAGGTGTCTAACCGCTTCGGCATCAACGATGCTCAACATGTGTAAAGCTCTTTGATGTACAGCGCCAGGGGGACAAAAGACCCTGACGTTAACTTTATGGGGCGAACGGCGATCTAAGGAACTTTTTTTCTATATTCGTTATTTCCTTATGTATTACGCCTACCAAGTTTTGAACCTGGTTTGATCGCGTCCATGGTCGGGTTGACTAGGCGCGCTTTTTCTATGGATTGGAGACTTTTTGATATATTCTGTTTGACTGAGGATGGGTGGCATTATGAAGTGTAAAGCCATAGTACTGGGCGCAGAGCGCGAGGGAGCGGTCGCATGCATGAACCGCATCACGAATGGTCTTAATTGATGTGTAACTCTAGACGGCGTTTGGCCATAGACATGTAGAAACGAAACGGTTAAGAAAACCTATCATAACAAAAGTTCATCGTTACTGTTCTCTGTCTCTTGCGTTTGTTCTCATGGGTTGTGCACACAAAATTTGGTTCTGACGATATTTCGATTCATTTAATGGATTTCATTTAACCTCGTAGACATTCAACCGTCAAGAAAAGCCCTCAAGGTCTATTCAACATCTCACCGATGACACCAATTCATTGAACTCCGTCGGTGGTATCCTTCGGCCGGGACAACACGTCCGTCCGATCCGCGTTGTATATTGACGCTACAATCACGCGGCAAGTAGAGATCTGATTTTGTTTTAAAAAACTTCATATTGAGCCCATAAAAACCGGGGTTCCTTAATGCCATCGATGCTCTTTACATCCCGCCAACTCCCTAACCGTGATGGAGAAACGATTCATTTTTTAAAACTCTGTAGATAAGGATTAGCGTATGGTCCACTGATACAAATTTGTGTCCAAGACTACTCGGCAGAGTGAATGTGCACCAGCTCTGCCTAAGCTCCATGACACAACGATGGTACAACGTACTGAGAGGGGTGAAGAACCATCGGTTCTTGCCGCTGGTGTATCGCTCCTCAAGCACCTTCTTGACAGTCTTCTTGGCGTCCTCACGCTGGGAAACCTCCTTGAAGGTATCGTTGGAGACAGCACCCTTAAGACCCTCGAGCTCGAGGGTGTAGCGAGTGGGCATCAAGTGATTGTAGTTGATGACCTTGATGAAGGGCTTGATCTTGTTTCGCTTCTCCTGGCGGGTCTTGGACATGCGGCGGGTGATCTTGGAGGGGTATCGCTCAATGCCGGCAACGAGGGCGTGGCCGAAAGGGTGAGGCTTGTTGCCGTTGTCAACGGGCTGGATGATGACAACCTGTATGAAGCAAATTGAGTCAGCGATCAATGTTTTCTTTTGACGAAATCGATGTGGAAAATCGTGTTCCCCAGCACGTCGGTCCTCCTCTGTTCTGCGCCTGGAAAACTGGTTGCAAACATATGAAGCATCAAAGGCATATTTCATCCTTTTCGCTATCCTCCCCCTAACCCTATGTTTCTTTTTTTCTTTCTTCATCTGGCGCAGAACTCGGGAGTGCCAAGTGCAATGGCATTATGGAAAGTTGTTTTCTGTCGCAGGCGTCGTACCTTCTTTCCGGCGTATCTGCCGCGGGTGATGATGGCGACTCGGCCGACCTTGAGGAACTTCATCTTGTCCGGCGGGTGTGTTGTCGGGTCTGCTGGTTAGTGAGGTTGCGAGGAGATGTCTAGACACAGTTGGAACAAAATATTATGTGTGGGCTGGCAAGGGCTGGTGAGCAAGCGAGTGCCCGCACTGGTCACATGATGAATCACGTGATGGTCGACTGGACTTTGGGTGTGGTGTGGTCCGTGCATCAAATTACCCTTCGCAGCACCTTATCTAATCTTGGCTTCCCTAAGCTGGTCTAAAGCGTGAATTGTCTGGTGTGAGGCCAAGATATCAGCTATCTCATCTCACTGTTGTTTCTGTGTACTTGATAGTGGACTCTTTACGATGCCTGCTGTACCAACATATATCATCTCCCGCGTTGCGGACCCAATTTTCGGTGTCCTGATTGGCCTCTCAGCGGCTGCCACCAGAATCAATCGTGAGGAGAAAGACAAAGGTCGAACAACTCAACAAACCCTTGAGGCTTCACGACGGTAATGACACTCACTATATATGGAATTTGTTTGGATAGAAAACTAACTTTATGCTAGAAGAGTTGGACTTTCTTCAAAGTCTTCTTAAATATTGAATCACTTCAAACCAGGGGTTATTGCGTTCCTTCAGAATGTTTAATCTTTATAAATTGATGGCATTTTCGTTCTAAGCCTTATTGGATATCCTGCTTCATTTTATATATACATGTTACTCGCCAAACGACGGACCATATTCCTTCTTCATTGCTTCCCGAACAATCTGTCCGCAAAGCTTCGCTGTTGGGTTGACGCTGACAGCCAATCCTTTTGCAATGGGGTTGCCATATCTTCCTCCAAACGCAAAGTCTCGAGATGCGGCCTCCTCAAAGTCTAGCCTCTCCCATTTGGATTCCTCAAGGGCCTCGTCAACGTCCAAAGAACGACTTAGCAACAGTCTGGCTGTCCTGAGATACAATGCTGCCCTTTGCGTATGAGCCATAGAGAGGGTGCGTGCAACTTGTGGAGAAATGGGGGTCGATGGGGATGGTGGGGAAAGGAGTGCAATTGAGGTTTCCATATCACCCAGGGCTGTGACAACGGCCTTTCTTCTTTCCGACTGATCAGGGTTTTCGATTAGAGGCATGGAATTATCCTTCGTATCGGAGAGCAGCATGGCATCACCGTATAGCCGCCTGAGAATCTGGACTCGGTTGTTTCTGGCGCTGGCATAGTTGGGATATTCAGAAATCATGCCCTCGACCGCTGAAAGGCTTTGTTGATAGCCCTTGACAGCAACATCCTTAACCTCTTCGGCCCCGAGACCCCTCAGCTGTGCCTCGAGGCTTTGGATAGAACGAATGATCTCTCGCTCCTTTTCGATTACCCGCTCATACACGCTGGCGTCTGTGACATTCGGGTCGCGAGGTAGTGAGGAGTCAAGGACAATGCCGGCATATGGGTTCGACTCGGGGTCCTTAATCTTCTCAAGGATGTTGATGTCGTGCTTGCTCAAGCACACAGAAGTCATCTTGGCTGTGGTGGGTTGGTTGTTTGAGTGATTACTCAAACAATAGT
This sequence comes from Fusarium torulosum, assembly GCA_900312805.1. Lineage (NCBI taxonomy): Eukaryota > Fungi > Ascomycota > Sordariomycetes > Hypocreales > Nectriaceae > Fusarium > Fusarium torulosum. Next base: position 8,920 of record ONZP01000627.1, read on the forward strand.
TGTCCGAAAGCTTTCAACTGAAATATTCTCTTCCAACACTCGGCAAGTGCGAGATGATCAGCCAACAGTTTCGTCAGCAAGCCTCTAATTGAAACGTTCGGAGAAACTTCTGTGACGTGCTGGGTAACGGCGATGGCGGTTCAAAGGGCTGGCCGGACGTTCTAAATATCATTTTCCGTCTGATAATGGCATGCTGGATAAGCCACCTATAAGAAAAAAAAGGCATCTCGGCTTAAGCAGCAGATCGTTGCCCACACGGTAAACCGTCATATTCTGATATTGGATTTATCATTCACGGGGTTGGTTCGGCCGACTGGTCCCCGACAGTTCCGCAGTCCATCATACGCTGCAGAAGTGGTAGAGTGGTTGTTAAGCCGTGGTGTTACCTCTAAGAACCCCCGGCCAATGTCGGCTCGGGGCGGTTGGCGCCGCAGCGGGACCAGGCCGGGGGAAGTTCCGCAGTGATACTACGTACCGAAACACCACAACCTCCTACAACCTCGCTCGGCACTACCGCTCATGAGATGGATCAATTGGGCTGTACTGGTTCTCTGATGATATCAGCCAAACCGCCGTCTGACGCGGACGCCCCGCGCGTGACCCTGGGCCCTGCCATGACGGGTATGGCTTTGCTTTCATACGCCGCAAATGCCATTGGTTCTCCGTTTTGATGATACTCTCGAGCCAACAGGATGTCTCCGATGGATCTGGCTGGTATTGAGTTATCTCCTGCTTATCCTGGAAGGTGTCTTGGGCCGTACAATGCCTTCTCAGGCGGAGCCGTTCCGTGAAATTATGACAAAGAAACAAGCAATACCTGTTGCTTCAAGGCTAAGCCGGGCTTTGATTCCAGGTTGAGATTTATTACATATACCTACCTGTGGTCCCCCTTCTTGTTCATAGCTATTCATCCAACTCATTCTCAAATCAACTCTAGCTTCTCGAAGCCGCCACAACGATATAATTTAGCTCCAACTGGAAGCCTCAAACAAACATACATCTACTCTATCTTGACATCAAGGACTCACCCATCGAACCGTCTGTGTGTCAATGTCCCCTTCTGCCATCACCAACTCTCCTCCTCAGCAGGCATCTCAGCCTACTACTGTTCCTACTGCTTCTTCCCTCGATCAAGCAGACACCTTTGCGGTTCAGCCGCCCCCTAACTTCACCGGCTATGACCACATAACCTGGTGGGTTGGAAACGCCAAACAGGCTGCCTCCTATTACACCAATCTCTTTGGCTTTAAGCCCATTGCCTACAAAGGCCTCGAGACCGGAAGTCGATACTTTGCCTCGTATGTCATTGAGAACAACGATGTCCGCTTCGTCTTCACTTCGCCTCTGCGCTCTGAGGCTCACTTCCCCGACGATGAGCCCATCTCTAAGACAGACCGAAAGCTCCTGAGGGAGATGTATGCTCACCTCGAGCGCCATGGTGACGCCGTGAAGGATGTTGCCTTTGAGGTCGAGAGTGTCGAAGGAGTATACCATAAGGCTGTCCAGGAGGGCGCCATTGCTGTCCAGGACCCCAGCGTCAGCAAGGACAAAGAGCATGGCTCCGTCACCACAGCTGTTATCTGCACATATGGAGATACCACCCACACTCTTATCTCCCGCCAGAACTACACCGGACCCTTCCTCCCCGGGTACCGCAACTGGAACAAGAAGCATGGTGCTACTGTGTCTCTGCCAGATGTTCCTTTGGCCCGTATCGACCACTGCGTCGGCAACCAGTCCTGGAACGAGATGGACTCAGCCTGCGCTTTCTACGAGCAGTGCCTTTCTTTTCACCGCTTCTGGTCTGTGGATGACTCTCAGATCTGCACTGAGTTCTCCGCCCTTAGCTCTATTGTCATGGCCTCTCCCAACAACGTTGTCAAGATGCCTATCAACGAACCCGCTGCCGGAAAGAAGAAGTCCCAGATTGAGGAGTATGTCATCTTCAACTCGGGCGCTGGTGTTCAGCACATCGCCCTTCTTACCCCTGACATCATCACCGCTGTCACAGCCCTCCGTGCTCGTGGAGTCGAGTTCATCGACGTTCCCGAGACATATTACACCAACATGCGCCATCGTCTCAAGACAGAGCGTCGCAACTGGGAGCTCAAGGAAGAGTTTGAGACTCTTGAGCGCCTCAACATTCTCATCGACTATGATGAGGGTGGTTACCTACTGCAACTATTCACCAAGCCCCTCATGGACCGACCCACGGTCTTCATCGAGATCATCCAGCGCAATGACTTCGATGGCTTCGGTGCTGGTAACTTCAAGAGCTTGTTCGAGGCCATCGAGCGTGAGCAAGCTCAGCGGGGCAACCTGTGAGGGGGTGCGCTTCATATCCCACACTTAATGGTCGGAAAGAGAAAAATTGCAGGTGCCAAACAAGCACACTCAAGTAGCATTTACATGAGGAGGATAAAGTGGGAACCAAAATTTTGTTGAAGCATGAGACGAGTTTACGATAGCATGACATTTGTTGCGATGCTTGCAGATACACCGATGCCTGCGAGGCCTTATGCCAGCAGAATATGTTTAGACTGAAATAAATAAACAAACAAAAAGTTTAACAATTGCTTTGATTCCCATGATGCGCCATTGCCAACGTGATGATATCGTACTCACTTACGAAGCCGATGTTACACATAACTTCCTCCAATTATTTCGTTCGCCTGGGTATAGATGTATAGGCCTCTTTTTCTTCTTCTTATAGGCTCGGCTTGAACAATACCCCTGATTGTCCACCTATTATCATTTCTATGTCATGTCATAGCTACATCGCCGTTAGTATGTGCAGCTGTACCGTTCGGTTCGGCCGAAGAAGCGGCACTATCCGCCTTCGACACTAAACTCTGGCAGCCCGGGCAATTGTGAACTACCTCGTGGGCAAACACGTCACAGTCAATGCAGAAGTGCTGTCTACACACCTCACAAGCATATCGCCCACTCTCGCTGACACCCTTGGCTGTCTTGGGTGCGCCACTATCTTCCTTGGGTTTATCGGAGCCTCTGTTCTTTGGTGGCTCAGGAAAGGGCGCAAGGCATGAGAAGCAGGCTACAGAGCGAGTGGCTTTGGCCCAGGGCACTTCGACCCAGTTCCGTAGCGGGAAAAGGTGGTGATATGAGCGAGCAAGATGGGTCGACAGAATCAGAGTAAGGTCACACGATGGACACTCAGCCGGGATACGGCAGACGCGAACACCGCAGCGGGTACAGAGATAACCCTCGCGGCAAGGCCGATTATGGCATGCGCAGTAACTCGTAGTGCCGTTGGGAACGAGCGTCCGTGACGGGAATCCCATCATGAGCAAGCTGGCTGTGCTTTGCTCAACTGTGCGCGTTACTGGGGGTGTGGTGGCAGCAAGGAAAAGCTCGCGGAAATGCACCTCGTCCATCGCGATGTTATACTGTGACTCATCGCCGGCATTGGTCCGCGAGCACAAGTCAGCGCAGATGGCAAGATGGGCGGACAGACCGACAATAGATACGCGTATCCGGTCGCTGATGAGGTTGCCAATCGTCTCATGAATGTCGCCTGGATCACTTGATAGTAAGGCGCCGTAGATAATGAGCACTTCGCGCGTGCCGTGAGAAGGCGCATGGCTGTATCAAGTCAGATCCGTCGTTCTTCAACACCAGCTGAATGATTAGACTCACAATAAGGCTCCTCGACACATCTCCAGGGCGTTCTGCAGACTTGGATTGCCCTGAGGATCTTGACTCTCTAGTCCCTTCAACCTTTCCAAATGTTCCGCCGGGTTTCCTCCAACGTCGCTGATTCTAACAGCGACGCCATCGCGCATCCCGATGATTCCCAGCTGCGAAATTGGATTCTGCTCAAAGAACTCTCGTACAAAAGCAGCTGCGTAGCTCAGCGTGAGGCGATATCTTGTAGGCAGCAGATCCTTCTCCGTCATGGCGAATGACATGTCCAATACGAGCACCATATGTCGAATAATCCCTCTCTGCAGTGGCGTGGTATCGCGCAGTAGCCGCTTTCGCTTCTCCGCCTCAAGGGCTGTGAGACTCAGTATTCCGTCCTGATCCTCCTCTGGTAGGTTCGTCTCCCAAGTTCGCTTCGAGACTTCCCAGGCTCTCGCTGAGTCGCCTTTTCTCTGTTTTGAAGATTTTCCCTTGGCAGCTTGGGGGTCATCTTCGGTGACGCGGTGGTCCATGAGGTCGTCGTCCGACATGTTGGCGACATACTCGCCGTCGGAGTCGGCCATTGTCGCAGTGGTTTTATTTTTTTTCTTGCTTTCTTTGAGAGGGTGTGGTTTTAATCGATCGTTCGTGTTTTTGGGACCGTGGCGACTATTATATCGGTATTGTGAGCGGTATTGAGAATTCTGCAACGTAACTAAGGAGAGGAGAACAAAGATGGCCGTGAAGATGGTAGTGACGAAATTAAGTGTACAAGGCTGACATTGCTGTACAGCCTTGCCTAGGCGGATCCACTCCCTAGATCTTTAGAGTTGATCTTCTAACCAATCGCGCGTCAACAAAAACAAGCTTGAATTGCAAGGGAAAGTGTTAGTTCTCATGGGTTGCAGCTTGTAAGTTGATTAAAGATGACCAGTAATTACTCTTAATTAACATCTGTAGCCAAATCACATTGAATATGAGTATAGAAAGAATTGTTACTTGATTAATCGAATCTAACTTCGATTTGTTATGCATTAGTCGCTCATCAGGGTATAACTACGAAGTCGAATACTAATCACTACTATACAAGCCAGAGTTGTTCTAGATCGTCCTATCTTGCGACAGAATCCGTAAAGACACAAACCAGCAAGCACTTCCACCAATAAATCCCTCCTCTCTAGTCCTAAATCGTATGTAAATCGTCTCGACACGAGCATCCAACCACAAGTCTCTCGTATCGCGTCGCATCAGGGATATCCAAAAAATCCACACCTCAGAAAAAGAATGCCAACTTCATTTTACTTCAAACAAAAAAATCGAGTTCGTAAACGTGCGTACGTCGTTCGGCCGTGAGCTAGGCCGTCGAGTGTAAATGAGAGATATCGAAACCAAAAGAATACGCCGTCGCCAAACGCCGTCCCAAGAACAAGAACACAACAATTCTGATGTGCTACATTAAGGGTAGGTGTTGGTGACGGGCATTGGCCAATCGTCCTCGGTGATGCTGGACCAGAAGATCCAAATCATGATCACAGCCAGTAGCGTGAAGAAAGTCTGGAAAAGAGAGCCGTCGACCTTGCCGCTCGAGCCTTCACAGATGTACTTGCTGACAGCGTAGTTGAAGACCTGGCCGATGGCGAAGAGGAGCGCTGCGGCGGCTAGATATAGCATAGGACGTGTCTCGCCTAGGATTCGAATAACAAGAATGGTCTCGAGGACAAGGTAGGCGACGATGAAGATCAGAGGAACAAGCTGATAAAGGACGTAGAGGGCGATGTTTCGGTTGTCGGGACTGTTGTAGCTATCGTCCCAATAGCCAGTCCACGAGAGGCCAGTGTCGAGGGCGATGTAACCAGTTCCAACAAACAAGATACCAGCCGAGAGTACGATGAGTGCGATCGAGAGGGGGGTTCCGTCGTCGATGATCTGGTAACCGACAACTGAATTGAGCATTAGGATCCAAGAAGTAGCAATGATCATGCCAATGTGAATAGCGGAGAAAGCCTAATGGTATTAGTGGTGCATTGTAGAGCAGACAAGAGGTGGTAAACTGACAATTCTCACGGTGCTATTCAGAGGAAACTCTCCCACGGAAAAGATCTCGCATATGCTGATGATGATGTAGCCGATGAGGAACAGTTGCATCTCCCTTCGACCAACAGCTGCTCGCTTCTTTTCTGATCGCAGCAGGAGAAAGCCGGCGGTGGCGATGGCGACTCCGGCGAGGATAATGGATCCCAAGTTTCCGAGGTGTCGGCCTCCGCTCAGGGAAATACCCGTGAGCTCACATCCTCCCCAATTGCCATTTTGGTCGTGGTTTTCGGACAGAAGCTATCGACGATCAGTAAGGTCCCCATTGTTTTCCTTAGCTCCACATGACGCTGCATGGCGTAGATCGGACGTACATTACAAACTGGGAGAGTAGAATCTCTGCAAAAGTCCTGTTGCACATGGAATTAGAAAATGATGCTTTGATTGTTGAACAACAGATACTCGAGTGCGTACATGGAAGTTTCCAAATTCGGTAGACCCCATTGTGATTGCGGATGCGAAGCTCCTCGTTCAAAGGGGGTGCATCCACTAGCAACCACAATTGGGGGGGAGAGAGATGGACAAAGAAGATGGGCGATCGGATGATTGGATCGTGGGTTTTTTCGTCGAGTTTTCGTATATGTATTGAATTGAAAGCGAAGATGTAGAAATTAGGGAAGAGTAGAGTAAAACAAGGGAAAAATGTATTGAGCGTGGATTTCCCCGACCCCTTGTTGAGTCTATCGTGTCGGTGTCGTTGCTGGGACGGGGCTAGCTAAGGTAAAGCTGCGGGTGGCTGGTGGAACGACAAGCTACAGGTAATTTCGCCGTGTGCAGGTGAGAAATGCAGCGGCTTGCGACAAAACAAGGTGGGAGAAGCTGTGAGTGACAACAATATGAACAATTAAATAAGATCAATCTTGTGGACACAATAAATCTGGTGGAAGATGCAAGATCTAAGGCAAGGTCGCTGTGATGACGGTACGGTACAGGGGGAAAAAAGCTGGTTTCGTTGGACGCACGCGAAGAAGAGGCGACAGTAGCCAATATAACATAACATTAACGGCCCCAGCCAGCGGGCCTCTACTTTAGACTTAGCAGGTTTTTGGATGGTCTCAGCGGCCGAGTTCAGGGTCACATCGCATCACTCCACGCCCACGGGCAGTCCAGGGAACCAAGCGAGGCAGGGTTTCCTTTTCCCAAATTTGAACTGCTCCGGCAAAGTTAGCCTTGGCTTGGCCCTTGGCCCAGGCGAGTCCGTCCTGCATAGATAGGTACTCCGTACTGCAACTGCTGCATGTTGTGTTGTTTAGGTGCGCCCCACGCTGGGCTCGAGATGCTCTAAAAAAGTCCCCCCGGTCATCTAAAAACGCAGGTACTTACCGGGGGTCGAAATGGCCTCTAAACGACCGCTGAGTGGCTGTAGGAGCGGGCATCCACTGAACGCTAACAGGTTTGCAGCGGGTGATTGGCCCGGACCATCAAATTGCGATGGGCCACGCTTGATGAGGCCGGGGTCATTGAGATTGCTGTTGCAGGCATGAGACAGCCTCTTTTCGTGCTTAAGTTGAAGTCTGTTCTGCAGATGACAAGCTATGGTCAGGTCTGTTCGCGAGGGGAAGGGTCCAGCGGTTAAAGGGTTATTTAAATGGCATCATGTCGCTGATATATTGATTAACTTCGACCCTCAAAGTCTCTAAGGAAAGGTGTATAAGTGTGGATGGGCAAAGGCAGGGAGGGATGAATAAGGAAGGGAGGAGGCTTGTGAATGAAAGAAAAGTGACAGAAACAGGCCTTCTTTCTTTGTTTGTGGCACTTCATTACCCTCGTATCAATGCACAATATCGAGGCTAGGTACTGTAACTTCCTACCAACGTCACATCCCGCCAACGACGGCTTAGCCCAGAGAGCAGAGGCTAGGGAATGGGCGTTATCCCTCATGCAAGTCACAATATGGACGACGCAGATTCGTCAATGCAGATGAACTCGTTTACGATACAGTTACAGGCCTTTCTCGCCTCTCGATTCGATTGTGTTCGCATCTGCAATCTTGCATTTGGTGGTTACCTCCACCATTGGCCTCGCTCTAACTTGGATATAGGAAATAGACCATGATGCCCTCAGCCCTCAGACATGACATGACGCTAGATGCACTGTAAGGATAACGAAGGCGGGTCGTAGTGCAGCCGTTTCGTTTCACTCGACCAATTGTGGTCTAAAGCAAATTGCTGGCTTGGCACTTACAAGATCAATGTGTTCAGTGCTTGTTGATGATCATTGATTTCCCGTCTTGCTCAACTGGCATGATTCCTGTTGTCGAGTGAGCTCCCCTCCCTTGTCTACTCTATTCAATGTTTATATCCCTCGGCTCATTCATGATAAACCCTGGCGATGATGCCCTTTGCAAGTTCAGTATCTGGTACTCCTGGCCCAATATGTGACCAATTAATTACTCTATGACATGCCCTTGACCGTGTCTCCCTCGAGCTAACTAATCATGAGCAAGTCGCCAAACTTGGAAGCTCAGATTGCCAAGAGGCTCACCATTACCCGCCACAACCGGCCAAGGAACTTGTGTGGTTGATGTGGGAAAAGACCAATCTGCTTTCGATTCTACCAAATTTCCCTCTCAGCCCATCAGACCAAGAATCAAAGAATATCATCCCCATTGCCACAGCCTTTAGAGATCGACGGCACCAGCCACGTCGTAAAGCGTGGCCCACTTTCTTTCTATTCTTGCGTCTCTATCCAGAGATGTTCGCTGCAGTTTCCTGCTTGAGAAACCATTCCACCATCTGGGCTGAAGTCCAGACCTCAGATCCCCAGCTTTTTATTTTATTTTTTACATCAGCGTGCAGCTCAGATGATAATCGTGGAACAACAATCTAAATCGCCCATCTATGCCAACAAAAGAAACCTGAGCTGTTTCATAATCATGGCATACTGGCTTCGTCGATTCTTGGGGGAAAGACTCAACTTGGTACTTCAATTGGTGCCTCACGTTTCAACGTCATGTTTCAGGCCAGCTTTCAACACCGCGCTCTTAGCTCTACCACGCCGTATCCAAGACGACGATCTTTTGGGAACCAAGGTCATGCTCGCATGTGGCGCAGCGCACTACTTGTTGTCATGTGGCTGTGTTGTCCACGTCCACCTCAGCTGTCTCTGTGAGGCGGAAATCCTGCTTCGACTTACACTTGGATGGTTGTTTCTGAGCTTGACACGTGTAGCAGTGACGACTATGAGGCGAATCTTCATATCTTCTGGAAACTGCGTGCTCTCGTCAAGAGTCTTCGTTGATTGTGAGCTGACAGATGTGATATCATATACTAGTGTTTTGTCTAGCTGAGTTTGTGATGGCGTTACCCGAGAGCTACTGTTCGATGAGACAATTTCAGTGTCGGGGTGAACTGTGAAACACTGGCTTTATGCAGTCAAGATCATAGCATTCCAGCAACGGTAAAAAAAAAAATAAGATTACGTGCTTTAAAAGTGCTGGTGAGTTTGTGGGCTTGGATTTATTGTGTCCCATAATCTTTGCATGTGGCTATAGGGTAGTTAAACTCAGACGCTTGCTGTCCAGGTGACATATTAAACCATGGGCGAAATGGTATCATTTAGCTTTTGGTTATCCAGTTCAATTTAAATGTGACTGGTAAGTACATGCCCTGCCCCCGGTTGCTCGATGGAGATATTGCAGTATATCAGCCTTATTCGGTGTAAGTATTGTGCGACAATGGTCGTGAGTTGAAGCAATGTACTCGTTTGGTGATGTAAGATGGTACATAACTAGTCTAAACTATGGCGGAATTACGGAAAGTGGAGGTTAACTTTGTAGGTTTAAACCCAACAATGCTCTATTGTCCTTATACCACAGCCATTAGGGCTACAAAGAACCACCAGGAAGTCACTACCACCACCCACAGGGTAAATCAAGAGTGACAGCTTGAGAGTGTCTTACGGGACGGAGTCTTGATGTGAGAAGCAGGGTCATGCAAGTCACTTATCTGCATGTAATAGGAGGCTCATACCTGCAGTAATTCTGCAGCCTCACCCGGAAATGTGTAACCCAAACAGTGACACCGGGACTTGGAGATTAGGAGTACATGCAAAAATAGAAACATGAAGTAGATCACAGGTTGGCCAGGCCCGGACCGAGCCTCATATAGAACACGAATACAAAAGTGTTTCGAGATACGCGAGGTAGAGTGTAGATGGGCCGTGTATGGGCTTGCTCCTTACATTAAAAGGATAGGTGACATGCGATTCTCTATAAAGACAAAGCAATATGTGATGGGCATGGGTACATATAGTTTACATTGCATCCCACAAACGATACTACGTCAATTAGCTTGTTTCATCCTACCTGTCAAAAGAAAGTTGTGTCGGTAGGGCCGACATACTATAAACTTGTATCAGAATAGTGTGGAGTGCGCCCACCACATAATAGGCACAATGACTCTACAGTACTAGAACTCACGAGAGCCTACAGTATATATGCTGGTCTTGTTGCAAAGATATCAGGAATTACACAGCTATCAAATAAGCAAAATGGTTCCGTAGGTGTGATGAAGTATGATTTCAAGACAAGCAGCTTTACTTACAACCATAAGATCTATGTGAAGTACTTCCAGTATCGTTTAGACTCCAGAAGAGTTAATAATTACTTTCCAGATAGTATCGTCATATACACAGACAAGTAAAATGTACACCACTACAATAACGCTCCGGCAATTGACAATCCCTCGAGCCTTCAAGCACAAGTTTAACATGGAGATTGTTTATAATCGCCAACCCCAGCCCACAACGTCACCTATCGCAACCTGGTTTGTAGAATATTTGACTGCAAAAGGAATACCACAGATATGATGTATTGCAATTCTAATCTTTAGACAAATGTTATGAAGTACATCTTAGAAGGTCCTCGGTTGCATTGTCAACATGGCTAGTATGTACCTGAGCCGGAAAGGAGAATGGCACGAGGAAGATCAAAACAAGATTATGAAATGAAGTTTAGAAGATTTTAGCATAAGCATATCGTGTAAGTTTTCTTGTATATCAGTAGCTTGCCATAGTGGACAGTTGCTTTCCCACGCTTTACACTTACACTTCTACTTGCACTCAACGAAGGTGTTGGCCATGTAACTTGCATCATATAGGGGTGTACTGAACGTTGACTATAGCTTGTGTATTGTGCTTCCATTTGCCCGGATGTTGTTTAAAAACCACATCTATACACTATGAGATGAAAGGAAGCCGAAGCTTAAAGTTTGACTGAACTATGTATGCCACTGGCTGCGATATTGCACTCAACAATTGTTTGGGTATTAGTCATAGACTGTTGATCAGTACACACAAGGGCGGAAATGGAAAGAAAGGTCGAAACTATTCATATGCACCTCAAGTCTGTAGACTCGAAGCATGGTTGAGGCTCTGACTTCTGTTACTCGATATGCGTGATGACTGTTGACAAAGTCTCACATGATAAGAGGTTGGACCCTGACACAGGAATCACGCGATTGAAACAAGCGGGCCAATACAATTCGAGGGGTTGACAGCTCGGGGGCAGCTTATTTTCCAAAGGGTCGGTCAACAACAGATCGTCATGCTTTCATATCGAACCTTGTTGCACTACCTGGTAGGTTTGATAGCACGACCCACACAGGTGGTGAGGGCGCATAACTATATGGCAGATTGATAAGAAGTATATTTATGTGACTCAACTTGTTTTTAGTCCGATCATGGAACAGAATAAGCGTTCAAGCTGTTGAACCTTGATCTGGCTTCAGAAATATTCCGTTAAAGACATGGTTTGCGGCAAAGTCAATATCTACCTGTATCTGATCGAAACCTGCAGGAGTTGAGACCAAGGGACCCGGTGACGTAATCGGGGTCCACCACGAGTCAAGCGGTCCCGCCAAAGAAGCTGATTTCCAAGAGACGATAGGCCCAAGGCAAAAAAATGACCGCGAACCTGAATTTACCCTCTAACCCTGACTTGAAGCTTGTGTGAGTGGGACTGGAAGAAGGTTGAGATTTGGCATCTTTGGGGGTGGAGGAGAATAGGTAGGTACATGGGGAATACTTGAGCGCATCCGTATGTGATGAACGAGTCTGGGGGTTACCTAGTTTGTGGAGAGAATTATTACCTCGTGGACACTGATTTCGTGGGGAAATAAAAAAGTGACATGAACCGACCGCTTTTAATTCTGGATCTTGGTTGGGGTTGTTGTTGATCTTGGGTTACGCATTTTAGTACAGGATGTTGCACTGTTAGCAACGCATGACTGGAGCTCAACTTCACAGAGGAAGTAGAGTAAGAGACCATACTGTTATTTATTGTACCGGAAAAGATAAAATACTGAAAAAGGTATAACTCGTGAGCTACGTTTCCTGTCAGGAGGGAAATACTGGAACCTGCATATTCCCATTCATGGTCATACTACTGAATGGGAAACGAAGCATGTGACTGGCCTTTTTCACACAGCCTCAACTGTGGTAACGAGTCAGATCTAGCAGGGCTTCATCTGACTTGTCTCAGCTGGAAGGAGATCGTTCTTGTGTGGCAATTATATATACATATATAAATTTAAATTTTAATCCCGATGTATCGAACAGAAATAGTGTTTTTATGTGAATAAGCTGCCTTACACCGATGAACCCCCCACTGTTAAGACCAATGTCTTGGCTGCTACAACGCGAGTGTTCACGCACCCCACACTCACGATAGTACAAAAATGAACCTACTGACGGACGGGAAGCCTGCCCCGAGCGCCCATTGTAAAGACGCGTGGAGAAGCGCCCGTCAACGTGGAGTCTAGGGGCATTCTTATCGAGTTAATCAGACCGGGGGTGCATGTGAATTCATTATGAGATGATAGCAAAGGGCGCCGTTGAAATTCAGAGTTTTGAGGCTTGGGAACAGATGAGGTTACCCCTGAGAAAACGGTGGAAATGGAAGCTGAAAACCGATAGAGTTAATTGACTGATGATCATGCAGTAGAGCACGCCCAGTTAATCTACAGGGTGGAATCTGCAAGAGATATGGATAGTATCAGTCAGTAGATGCATTAGAGAGTTGCACTCAATCTGACAGCCCAGGCACCTCCTGAAAGTTCATCCATCCCCTGAGGCCGGGCTGAGCCATAGCCTATAGCAGGTACCTACATACTGTACCAAAACCTCCCGTACATACCTACCTACCTAGTACTGTTTTCCAGTCTTTTCCTCTGCTCTCCTCTGCTCTCCCCTTGCTCGCCTTGGAGTTTTAGTTGTCGACTTGTCCTATCCCTTCCTCTTACCTTCATCCTTTCATCCACCAATTTACTCTTACTCTTTCTTCGTCAGTTTCCTCACCCTTGAGTCAATCATTTTTTATCCGCATTGTCTGCCCCTGCTGCTGTCTCGCCTGACATTTATTGGGATTCGTCACCTGGTGCATCTATCGTCTATCGTCTGCTCGAGCTCCTGTCTCAATCGTGGTCATCTGCTACCTACTGCATCAACCCCAGCTCCAAACCACCACGCGCTGCACTCCAGGTTTTCCCCAGTCTCGACTCCATCCCACCAATCTAGACAGTTCTGCATTGTCTATGTCTAGTCTTGCTCTGTTTTGAAGATCGTTCATCAATTACCTAAAGAAAAGGCTTCATCCACAGCGCGTCACTTCCTACCTAGCAACACCTGCAGTTGCTGCAGTTGCTGCCACGCAATCCGCCTGTACCGCGCGACACACGCATTTGTCCTTGCTTGGACCTGGTCTTTGCAAGTCACCCCAAAGTACCTGATCCCCAAATCTACGCTGCCGAGTGACGCATTTTGAGCTACCGTCAACAAGGGTCCTACAGCGAGCGTATCACTATCAGCATCCATTCTCAACTGACTAGGAACCCACACGCCCAATTGAACCCGCGCCTTGGTCAGGTATCAGTGATCACTATCTTTCTGCCTGTTTACCAGCCAATTTTTTATTTACCAATTGAGGTTTCTACTTGGAATAAACGC
>ONZP01000629.1:0-49103 GCA_900312805.1 Fusarium torulosum
TTCTCGACTCAGGGGATGGGATATGTCTACGGAGACGGTAAGTTCCTTTGACTTGTCTAACCCTGGCCCACTACTTGGTTTAATACTAAGAACGACAGATCTCTATAACTTCTGTCCAGGTATCATCGACAGAAGAGGATGTGGGCGAAGAGTCGAACGAGGCAACCAATTCTGTCCGCGCCATATCTGCCAATTTCACGACTGTCACGCACCTAGGACTCGGTCGTCCGAATTCTGCATCGATCACAAGTGCCTTGCAGCAGAATGCGGTCGACCTATACAGACACAGCTCCACGGGCTGGTTATAAGAGATACAAACGGGTCGTTCTGTGGTGAACACACTTGTAGACATGTTGGCTGCCACAGTCAGGCTGCTGAAGACTCGGATAGATGCTTACACCACGGTGGAGGTCCGATGCCGAGATTTAGACCGAGGTTGGTGGACATGGGGGATGAGATATCTCGAGAAAACCGGGCGTATGTAAGAGATCAAATTCATTACCAGGGTAATGATGAAGATAGACGTCAACACAGGCAAAGACGTTTGGGCTGGGCTGAAGCAAGGCGAGATCCATGGGCGGCATGGGGTGCAACGATGTGACCCACAGAGAGAGTAGACCAAGAAGAGACAAATGAGTCACTTCAGTGCGAGAGCTGAGCCATGGATACATCAGACGTTGGATGTTGGGGCCTTGGCTCTGTTTATTAGGAGTACGCATCTGTGAAATTGAGGCTATTCACAAACCAATAAATGCAGGGTCCTTAGCGGCCTTGGGCCGAGCCGAGATAAAGAGCGTGCATTTGCACTTCTGCAAGGGCGAGCGCAAGTGCAAGGGGTCCCGTGGGTGGCGATGCCTATATCTAAAAGATGATGAAGATGATGGTGTTGAGGGGAAGATGCTGGAGGCCGCTTGAGCAAGCCGTGGTGTACCTGTCATGCGGGTAAGTGTAGAGTCAGCGAGATATTAACACTGTACCCCTCTCACATATAGCGGTGGCTTGTACAGTGTGGAATGTGACAGAGCACAGTCACCTCCAGGTCGCTTGACTATCACGCAACCCACGCGATGTCCCGCTCACGCTCATCAGGTACAAACACCTGCACATGCGCGTCACTCAGCTAAAGAAATGCACGACACATGGCGATTTCGCCCTTTTATAGGTGCAACTTCATTTAGGGTCGATAGCCGCAGCCGCAGCCGCCAGGGGCTTTATTTCGCTGATCTTCTCCTTGACGCGTTTGGACATAAACCTCTTAGAAAGAATATATTGGCCACTTCAAAGACTACCGTCGAGCTTCGATCAACTCGGGAACATGGCATTATCTATTCTTATAATACCATTGTCCTTGGACATAATTACTCTGTATATCCTCTATTCACTATCCTTCACACTTTCTTTGTCTCTGTTTGCCTTAGCACTCTGTAAATGACCATCATCATCAATGAGACACAAACCCAGAGGTGGCCACGCGCCACTCCGAAAGACTCAGAAAATACTTCTTCTTATCCTGCTAGTTTCAACCACACTATCCCATACTTCTACCCTTCTTCATAATTGCTCTGCCACAGTTCCCAACTCACAGACAAGTCCTACGGTGCCAAACCAAGACACTCACTTACACTTTTACCCATCACCCGGCTCTATAAGCCACGATGCCTTCTATTTCCGGGTCCGCGTGCTTCGAAAGTGGAACATCCTATTCCTGGTATCTATGAGTCCGAGTCTAGGATGAGGGTTTATAAAAGACCGTGGTTTCTAATGCCCATAGTCTCCCATTGTTCCACCACCTCTGACCTTCTTTGATCACCTGCATTAGTCCAACGGGCTCTTTCAAACAGTCATTCTTTATCCTTGAGACCTATTTTCAAGACAATAAACAAGGTCATTCAGTGAAACTCGAACAAGACCCTTTTATATAAGTCTCAAGTCCTAGAGACATTTTTGTTTATATCTCCCTTGCCCTGCTCGACTCTCTCTCTCTCTCTCCCTCTCTGTTTGTTTAACCTCGTATCAACTATCAATTATATCTGCAGCAACTCTCGACTATATCGACTACAAAGGAACCAAACATAGACTCAACATGTCTCGACGCTGCTACGTTGAGACCAGCCCTGATGGCCGTCCTCAGCTCGTAACCATCAAGCGCTCTCGATCCTACCACCACACTCATCGACATCCATGCGACTACTACAAAGTCAGTCGCGAGGAGTGGATGACTATCATCCGGCAGAACGAGCTACTCGACGAGGCCAATCAAGCCTATGCCGCACAGAACGAAACTCTTCGATCAAGACTTCACAGCTCAGAGGCTGAAACCCACCGTCTATGCCACGTCGTCATCCCTTCTCTCAACGACCAAATCGCCAAACTCTCCCGCGACAACGAATGTCTTCGCCGAGCCGCAGAGAAGCCATGCGATCCTCCAATCCATCACCACCTCCATGATCTGGAAAAGCTACGCAGCAAGCTGTGTAAGCTTGAAAAGGAGAACAAGGTCCTGCGAGACGACAATGGCGATCTTCGCTTCAGACTGCGCGAGCTATCCAAGCAGGTCGACCAGAACCTCAGCCGCAGGGTTGCAGACCTGACCAAGCAGATCGAGTACTGGACGAACCAGTCAGGGTTCTGGAAGAAGAAGTACGATGAGCTACGGGAGCGGCATCTTGGCCTGATTACAATTGTCGAGTCCAAGACGGAGAAGACAGAGTATTACGATGATGTACTTAAGCGACGGCGCGTCTGTTGATTTACAAATTGCTCTTTGTCTTAGTTTTTTCAACTTTCTTTCACTGCGAGAGGCATCCTGTTTGAACAACAATGATCAAGGCCTAAACAAGGTCTTGTTCCTGTCTTTGTTCAAACATTCCACTGGTGCCATGTTTAACACTAATCGTTTCTTTCCTTGATACCCAGTTTCTTTAATCACAAGGCAAGAAAATACTACTCTCCAAATCCTCCTCATAACTAACATTCGGCAGCTGGAGATACCCCTTTGTGCAAGGAGATTGCGGTTTGTTTGTATGAACCGAATTGCAACCCATGTCTACATTATGATCTTGTTCTTCCAATATGCGAGTCGGGGGCAAAGTAACGGCACATGGACACTTAGACAGGGTCTGTTTGGAGGATGTTATCCTTGGTCAAGCAGAATGATAAACTGCCATTTTCTTGGGTGGCACCCCAATAACTATACAACGAAATAAATTGTTTGTGGCTGCGCGACGATCAGAACTGCTTCCATGTAGTCGTGTGACGTATTAATATTCTACACAACCTTTTTTGAGATAATGATCATGCGTATACGATTCATGTCAGTGTAGTATTTAGGTGGAAAATGTCTTGGATCGCACACTTTAACGACTCCTCCAAGACTCATGAGGTGATGGTAGAGCGGTAGAATACCACTACAAACTTGTAGTGCTTCCTCAACCCACTCGAAACAGGAGGAAAGGGATCGAATTTGATTATGTGAGTAATATGCACTGCCCTTATGCAATAAAATGACATGATGGCAGTGCATTTGAGCCGCAATCATCATGCTTTGTAAAACTGGTGCTCTCGATAGCAAAATATGCACACTGGTGCCTTGCGTCTCCGGGCGAACCACCCCAAAGGCCGCACCTTATTGACATGAGCTACATACTTTACGCGATACAACGCGATGTCCCGTGGTATCGTGCATTTTCCTCGAAACTCGTGGGGTACATCAATGATAACGACGACGTGAGAGGGAGGGAACAACGAGGCAACTTAGGAGGGAGGGTCCTTGACTGAATGACCAATAGAGGTGGCCTCAAAGTGGGAAAAGGGCGCAAGGCGTTGAAAGGAAAGGTCCTATTCTAGGCAGAAAAGGACTTTGGAGTCCATGAGGATTGGTCGCCTGGCTTAAGTGGAATAAGATAGCAAGGATATAAGCTTTGGGGGCCGACTAGGCCGACAGCAAAAGTGTGGAACTAGTGGAGGAGTTGTTTGAGAAATACGAATGCAGATGGCAGTGCCTTGACCCGACGAGGAACGATATGGTGAGGGTGTGCCGGCGTGCTAACAAGGTGAAATGGCTGGTCGTTGAGCTAGCTTCTGAGTTTGAGGGACCATCAAAATCCATGAATGGGTGTGGGGCAGACGGGAGGGAGCCGTAGTGGTGGTATTGTGACGGATGAGGATGAGGATGAGTATGACATGAGGGTGCCAAGACGTGTGAGTATGAAAGCGGGTGACCACTGCGAGGAGGTTGCAAAGCCCAGGACTCTAGGTCAAGGTTGGTTGCCTAGGTAGCTGGGGTATCTTCACATGACCGTTCCTACAAGTATTGTCTTTTTGACTCACAAGTCTCACATGGAGGGCCTCAGAATAATTCCACGCGCTTACCAAAACAGGCTGTGCATGTAAATAAAACAAGTGTTGATCAATAACACCCGAGAAGTGGTGATATATGTTTGATCTGAAAGATGCGTGACGTGAAACGATGCGACATATGATACGTTTTGCGATAAAGAATCATCGGCGGGTAGATCCGTAGTTTAATTAGCGATAGAAAATCAACGTTTACTTTCCATGTTGGGAAATGTCATGGAAGATGGGTGACCGTGGTATTCCCGCAAATCAATTTAGCGACCGTTATTGGCGAATGTGGGATGGTGGAGGCGGCGGGAGCCTAGATCCCGTTATCCATAACCCATGCTGCTGGTACGGTAAAGTGAGATACGTACTGGGTTGGGGCTGAAGACCTGGAAGTGGGCATCAGGTCGGTACACAAAATTTCAAGTCTAAAATTGGTCAACCAACAGTCAAAATCAGGGGGTGGGAGACTCAGACGCAAGCAATAAAAGAGAGGCTAGGGCTGGAAACGTGGTAACGGGGGCTTTAGCTTGGCAGCGGGATGCGGGAATGCAAGGAGAGTGATGGTAATGACGGAGCTCATCTCTCCAATCCGTAGAAGCTCATAATCAAGCATTGAATGCCAGCAGAAACCCAGCTAGTTCGAGGCCACCTCACAAGCCGACAACAAAGGGGGGCGCGATATTAATCCCCTTCCCCATAAGAACATCAAACACTCCATTCCGGCCGAGTCAGAAATTTCTAGCGCCCCAGTTTTGTTCTGACAAGCGGGAAGGGAAAAAGCCAAAGCGTTTAGGTTATCAAACCCCCAGAAGCGGGAGGCCCTCCCGGCGGATGTGCCCCGGGTCCGGGCCCAAGCGACCGGCGATGGGCGGCGGGCGGTTCCTCAAGTGCTAGGGCATGGGTCCTGATTTGAATTGGGCATGCTCTCCACATACAGGCTCTTTCTGATTCGGGTGATACCTCCCCACGATTTTGTCGAAATCCGAGAATGGCAGTATTGTACATAGTCGTAGTGGAAATCGTTTCCTTCCCTCCACAACGCGCATGATATCTCGCATCTGCAAGATACATCATAGGTGACCAACGGAAGCCATCCTGCTGCTCATATGTTCCTAGATGCAAGAAAGACGAGCCGAGAGGGTTGGGTGACCCAAGGCAAGCGAGCAAGGATGGCTTCAAACACAAGCAACAGCTACCCTAATAGAGCAGCGCATCATGGGAGTTGCAGTTGGTATTGGAATGTTCACACCTGCGAAACAAAATCTTCCATGTGCCGAACAACTCGCATTGATGACAAGGGTGACGGCGCAAACGCAGCCAACGATACGGCGAAATTCCCATGCCTACAGGCGAATCCTTCTTTCCGCCAGCCCGATGAGTCACTCTCTGAAAGCCTCCGTTCAAAACGGACTCTTTTGAGTGCTTTGTGGGCGGCGCTTCAGGGGCGGCGCCAGAATTAACTTGGTTGCTCAGATGGCGGTGTCCGCACCGGTGACGGTACTTAGCCACGAGGCGGCATGAAGCGGAGTCGGCCAGCAGGCAGTCAACAAAGCGTCTTTTTTTGTGTCGCTTCGTGGGTTGGGGTTGGCGAACCATTTGTGCAAACGTTACGGTAATGTGAATCATATCTCACTCCGTGTTCTTTAATGGAGTGCAGGTTGCTGGGCAGAACGCAGAAGATTCGTGGATGTCATGACAATCAACGGGAGTCAAACTGGCTGTTCCCGACCCCCTGTCTGTCATCCGGGGTGTTTGGCGGACGACTGGGGGTAGCTTTTAAAGACAGTGACTGTGTTAGTGCCTCTCTCTAAGCCCTCTCACCTCTCCATTATGGCTTTTCTTGGGTAATTATCTTATCCTTCTTTGCCAGAATACGGCAGGACATAGCCTCGGCACGGTCAATGCAGTACCCCTTTTCTCTTCTTGCGCCGAGTTGAGGGATTCAAGATTTTAAGCCAGACAAAGGACCAGGGAGTGCTGGAAGTGAGCGCAAAAGACCAGGAGCCGAGCCGGCAGAGAAACAGAAAAGACCCCGGCTTTGACAGGGGTTTAACGTTTTGGGGTGTGAGCGAAGTGGGCATTGGGCTCTGTTCGGCTCCCCTTGGGCATTGAGCGTTGATTTTGGTCCCTGTTGCTGGCGTCACAACGCTTTCGCTCATCAGCTTTGCGCATACCGCACTGGCGGGTTTAATGAGTTGAGAAGGGATCCGTGGTTGTGTGAAAGCGCAAATGCGAGTCTGAGTGTGTGCGCCATGCGCAGTTCCCATTTACCATGTCTCTGATGTTCCAATCACGAGGTTGCAAGAGAAGTCTGCTTCACTCCCTCTTGACCGATTTCACGCCCTCCGCTCCCTTTATTTCTGGTACAGACAGGGGTTTGATGCTATTATTCTGTGCTGCAGAAAGGAGGACAGAGAGGAAATCTCCCTCCCTCGAGCTCAGCTTGTGCGTATGCGTGAGGGTGTGTAGCATCCTCCCCTTCCCGTCTCTCCGTCTCTCTCCGCGTTTGCGTGCACCGCGATGTACCGACTCTGCATGGACGTACAGTAGAGTACAGATCGTGGATAATTCCCATCTGCGTTTTGTCGTCATTTGTCCATCTCGAGCATGTAGTAAAAGAGAGCCAGTGTATATGTATGTAAGACGATTGATAGGAAAGCAGGGAATATGTAATTTCACCTCCAGGCAGGCACAACTACGCAAGGCATATTCTCTCTCTTGCCCTTGTCTGTAACATACCTTGAGGTAGGTACGGATAGTCTTTCTAAGAAGGAGCACCTCATTCACTTCAATTTCCTTCCCATATCCCTCCCCCTGCCTGCCTTGCTTTGTTTGAGACCTGGCCCTTCCTTTATTGCGCCCCCCTCCTCAGAATTGCCCACCCCCCATTCCAGACACCTCAGACACTGGTAGGCGTTTCTTTTTCTCAAATTTTCCCTCCCACACCCGAGTTTGACAAAACCCATATCAACCCGAATATTCTACTTTTTCCCTCGTCTGTCTGCACCCAAACTTACTTCTCTTTCCAACACACACAGGTTTACTTGACCTTTATCCGCGAATATTCTCTATTCTGTCTGTATACATATTGCAGAAAGGACAGTTATTATCTTGTTTTACTTGTTAGTAAAGCATTAGTTCACTAGAGTTTGAAATAAACTCACTCAACTCTCTAAATTCGACGTCACTTTTTTTTGCCTTTGTGGCTCCAGCTCCCGCTCCCGCTTCCGCTACAACCCCTCTAGTAGAGTGCTCACCAGCTAAAACCGCCCGCGCTCTTCTACCCGCCTGCCAGACCAAACACACCGCTGGTCGTTGGGCAGAGCTGCACCGCAGCGAACAGAGTTAACCCTAAACCAAACCACCAAGAAAGACACCATCGAGACGACTTTGGCGTCCTCTCGCTCTTCTTTTCCATCTTCTTTTTTTGTTGTGTAGGCGATCGTGACCAGACCAACCGACGCCATGCCTCTGCACCAGCGGACCTCTGCTAGCCCTACCAAGAGGAGCAGCTCCTCCGTCAGGAGCTCTACCTCAGCTAGAAGCACCACCTCCTCATCCTCTTCCTCTAACAAATCAAGGGCCTTGACTGGTACGTTCAATGGCCGCCTTTCACGTCACCCAATTCCCCCCGCTAACCCTCATCTCCCCCGTATAGTTCAAGACCACGACTACGAATATGAAGTTGATTACGAATCTGAGCTCCGCGACGACCTTCAAAAGGCCAACACCGAACTCAACAAGGCCAACGCTGAGAACGACAAGCTCAGTGCCCAAAACGACAAGCTCAAAGCCCAAATAGATCAGCTCAACCGCAAGCTGAAGGAGTCCAAGACATCTCTAGAGGAAACCAACCGCAAGCTCAATGAGTCCACTATCTCATGCCGTGAGCTCAAGGCTCAGATTGAGGGTGTCCGCTCTGAAGCTGAGGTTCTCCGAGAAGACAACCGCCGCCTCAACACCGACTTCGAGGAGCTCAAGGGCGACAAGCGCCGCCTTAACAATGAGTGCGATGAACTCAAAGAGGAGAAGGAGTCTCTGAAGGAGGAAAAGGAATCCCTCAAGGAGGAAAATGCGCGCGTCAAGTTTGAGCATCACGACCTTGAGCAGCGCTTCATTGGTCTCCAGGCCAAGCATGAGAATCTCACCATGCGTCACAACGCTGTGAGTAGCCAGGCTGGCTCGTCTGCCATGACAAGCCCCATGACTAGCCCTATGCCCAGCCCCCTTCCTGCCATTCTCCCTGCTCTCCCTGAGGCCCGTAAGAACCCATCTCGCCCTTCTAGCAAGGCCTCTAGCAAGGCTTCCAGCAAGGTATCCACCAAATCTGTTAGCAAGCGAGAGCCTCGCGAGGATCGCCACCGTGACCAAGATGACCGCCACCACTCTGAACGGGAGGAGAGCCCCCGTGATGAGCACACCCGTGAGCGACGTCACCGGGACGGTCGCGAACGCCGCGACCGTGAGGATCGAGGACAATCGCGTAGCGAAAAGCCCAAGGACAAGGACAGATTTGAGGCCAAGGAACGCTTATCGAAGCGGTTTGACGAGCGCCCTGCCGTGGCACCTCGTCAGACCAGCTTCATCGAGCCATGGGGTCCCGGAGGTTGGTCTCCTCGCTATGAACCCCCCTCAAGCGACTTTGACGCTTACGGCCATTTGGCAACAGGACGCAAGGCCGCCAGTGTTGTGTCTAGCGGGGCATACTCCAATGTCCCTCGTACGACCAGCATTGTCAATGGTCACTTTAGCAGCGACAGCAGCGCTTACGATGATGAGCGGTATGAGGATGGTTCTTACCATGCCTACCCCATCCCTAACTAATCACTCTTTTGTCTTGTTTGATCTGCCATCTGGGTTGCAGACCAAACAAAACATGCTCGTGAGAACCCGGTCATAGTTCTCATGAGCACACTTCCTCCACGATACTCTTGAGGAGTGATCCCAGTAGGTAGGACTTTACACAAAGCTCCACCTCTTCTCTCTCATGATCGGAATCTGGTCAATCCGCCTTATATGCCTCAATCCCAATGGCTAGGTGTGGCTATCAGACCTCTTAGTCTGGCATTGCCTCGCCATTGCCCCGCATTGACTAGGTATACCGATCCCGGCCAAGATACTTAAACCCCTCACCGGGTTGTTCGATCTCATTCGCAGCATTCCAACTCAGACTTGTATTCTTTTTTGTTGGTTTTTGCAGCTATACACAGACCCCAATCGAGCTGATTGGGAGCTCTGCTTTTCATATCATACGTTTATATCATCGCCATGAAGCTTTACCCTTCCATTCCCGAGGACCTTGCCGACTGGGTGCAGAAGCAGCCTGTCTTCTTTACAGGTTCAGCTCCGACTCATGGCTCTCATATCAATGTCTCTCCCAAAGGTGCAGACTCACATTTCGCAGTCCTAACACCCAATACCTGTGCCTACATCGACCGCACTGGCTCCGGATGTGAGACTATTGCCCACTCATACGACAATGGCCGCCTGTGTTTGATGTTTATGAGTTTCGGTCCCGCTCCCCGGATTGTTAAGTTCTTCTGTCGGTCTAGGATTGTCGAGTGGGATGACCCATCCTTCCCTACTCTAGTCCGCACCATCTCCAGGAGTAATCGAGTTTTTGATGGCGCCAGAGCAGTCATCCTGGCAGATGTGTTTGAAGTCCAGACAAGCTGCGGCTTCGGTGTTCCTCGGGTGAAAAGAGGTATATACGCACCTGAGGAGGAGGCCTCTCAGAAGGACTTGTCTCTTGGACAAATTCTTCAAGAGGGTGTGGTTGGTAAAGTAAATGAGCTGGCTGTGTTTGAGGAGCGACCCACCATGGATGTGTGGGCAGGAAAGCAAGTTCAAGCCAATACGTTGTTGGATTACCATAAGGAAACCAACGTGCTGAGTATGGATGGTTTGCCTGGGCTTAGAGCTGCTCGTCGGAGCGTGGGAGAAACGATATGGTTTACGGACGCGAAGGCGCATGCAAGGAAGATTTTTGCTCAAAGCGAGGCGATTGCAGTTGGATTTGTTCTAGCATTGTTGTTGTACGTTGTCATGTTTTCAGTGGGAGCGATTTCAGCGACTTAGCCAAGGATTCTGGCTTGAAGGAATATAGGACGGCGCAAATTTCGGGTTTGGATACCAAAAAGTACAGTGTTGTTTGGCTTTCAAAAAGGAGGTTCCCCCAAAGGGATTGGATGTTTGGATTTTTTTTTTCTTCTTCTTCTTTTCTTGTTGAGATACACATTTTCCTTGTTTTCCGTTGCAGATAGATATGTACCACGTTGACTACAGGATGCAGGTCCAACAGCCTGCGTAGAAACGATTCCCCCAAATGTTAGGATAGCCATTAGTATTAGTAGCGCTAGAGTCTTTGATTTGAATATTTTGTTTAACTGCCTCCATATCTTTGTCGTTTCTCTCTATGAGACTTGATGTACAATGTTTATATCTGCTTAAGTTCATAGATCCTCTCATAAATCGGCAACAACTCCAACTCCTCATCCAGTGTCATTCAAAGTGCATGCAAGTTGCAAGTTGACTACTGATATCAACATGAATGGAGACAGTATCTGGATACAACCATGGGGCTACTTTTGTTCTTCGATTACAAGGGCGACATAGCAAAAGAAACCCATTGGGGGTAGCACAACATCACAGAGCAAGAATGTAAAAATTAATCGCGGTGCCTCGATTCTTAAACCTAGCATAATC
The DNA here is from genome assembly GCA_900312805.1 of Fusarium torulosum. NCBI lineage: Eukaryota > Fungi > Ascomycota > Sordariomycetes > Hypocreales > Nectriaceae > Fusarium > Fusarium torulosum. Next base: position 11,050 of record ONZP01000629.1, read on the forward strand.
ACCGCCTCCTCGTCAACAATACTACCTACGTGTCCTCGATCAGTACTGTTGTATTGTCCATAAGAGATCGACTCTGGTTGGTTTGTAGCTGGGATGCTCGCTCGCGAGGTAAATGCATAAGGACCAGGGTACAGTCGTACGTACTTCTGTCTGCCTGCAATGTCCTGAATACGCTGTTTTCCACCTCCTATCTGTGTCCCGTCCATGCATGACAACAAGCTGGACTTCTAGCGGCTAGGTTTTGCGGTGGGCTCAGGACATGGCGGCACAGCCGGACAGGCCCGGCTACTCGCTGGAATAGTACGCAAGATGTTGGAGAAAAGTCCACAAGAATACCTCTAGAACTCAGCCGCCACCATTCGCTGGGGCTGGTGCGGCAGCAGCTGCGCCCTGGTTGCTGGCACCGGCGTCTTTCGCCTTGTTGCCTCCGCCACGTCCACGTCTACCTCTGCCGGACGTCTTCTCCTGGGCAGTAGATCCAGCAGCTGGCGCTGGCGTTGTGGCAGGTGCTGTGGAGGGCGCTGTGGAGTTTGTGTTAGTAGGCTTCTTGTCCTTACGCTCCAGGACTTGCACAGTGCCTTGCGCAACGGTGATAGGGCTGGCTGTGACAGCTTTCACGAGACCCTCGTGTTCGGTAAAGTCAACATAGGCGAAACCCTTGCGCTTGTCAATCTCCACAAAGGTAATGGTTCCAAAGATTGAAAGCGTCTGCTTGAGAAGTGCCTCAGTAACTCCCTGGGAAGGGTTGGCGTGCTTGATAAAGCCGCGAGTAGCGCCAGGAGAAACGGCAACGGGCTTCTTCTGAGCATTGGCAGCCTTGTTCGCACCACCTTTGGAGCCACCAGGGGCATTCTCCTTTGATCTGCCTCGGGTGGCTGATGACTGAGGGGTGGCGTTTGCTAGTTTCGCAGGCTGGCTGGACTCGGCTTCATTGCCTCTCTTCTTGAGGAGAACGATTGGAGGGTTAGGAGCCGCTTGGCTTTGGCCTGGGATCCCTTCTTTGATCTTATCCTTCTCTTTAGTCTCTTTGTTACCGTCTTTTTCCTTCTCCTTGCCCTTCTCAGCATTCCTTCCACCTCTAGTTCTGCGGTTCGACGGCTGTTGCTTGTTGGCATTGGCAGCGGCCCCTCGTCCCTTCACAACAGGAGCCTCAGCTTCGGTTGATTTTGCAGGTGAAGCTGGAGGTTCAGAAGTACTTGCTTTCGCATCTGATGAGGTTGGGTTCTCCTTTTCTGGCGTCGTCTTGGTATCTGCATCTGCCTTTGCAGCATCATGACGTGCCTTCCTGTGCGCACTTCCAGGACTAAGGCCAAGATCTCGTTGCAAGATTCTTGCAGCAGCCATGATCCCCGCACGCCGACTCTTAGGTGCTGCTTCCTGGCTGCTAGAGTCGTTGGTTTGGCTTTTAGCATTGGTCTTTGAAGCCTCCGAATTTTGCTCTGAGGCCGCTTTCTTGGTGAGAATCTTGACAGTTTCTCTGGGGGCTTTCTCTGCTTTCTCAGCCTTAGAATCCCTGCCCTTCTTCTTCCCTGAGTCTTCCTCCTTAGACGAGCTCTTACCCTTTCCGCCCCTGGAATCTCCCTGCCCGTGCTTAGAATGCTTGGAAGATGCGCTATCCTTAGACTTGTTCGCCTTCTTCTCCTTCAGATATTCAATAAGTGGTGTAGTGGTGACCTTGGCCTCTGCCTTGCTGAGCTCGTCTCCCTCTTCTCCTTCAAGGGTTTGGTTTGGCGGAGCTGGATTTGCTAGTTCCTCCAAGAAAGCCATAAATTCGGGATCCTGGTCGATAGTTCCTTGACGTGCATCGGTGCGCTTTTTGTTACTTGGTATCTTTTTGTAAATAGCGAACTCAACTGAAGGAGGGCCGATCAACGAAGGGCTATTGAAAGATGCTTTTGCATCCTCCCAGACAGCATTTCGCACAGTTTCACTCAATGCCAATATATCATCCTTTCTAGTGACATGAACATAGGCACGACCTGGTCGGGAAGGTTTTGAAGGGCTTTTCAATATAGTTAGCAATTTGGGCTTTTGAAGTAATATTGCGTACTTACTCGGTAGAGATTTTCCCTCCTGCAAAGGAAAACCAATCAACCCTACCCTTACCCAACTCCCACTCGCTTCCGAGAATTGATAGAAACTCTGCCTGTGTCATACCGGGAGGCAGCCGGCGTATCACAAGTTTTTCGCCCTCATTGTGAGCCTTGGTCTTTGTGGGTTTGGGAGTCTCGCTCTCATTCGCATGCTTTTATCATGGTCAGTGAGAGTTCATCGTTTCTCACGAATGGTGGTAGTATCACCTTATTTGCCTCCGTGGATCTCGCATTAGAGCCTCTACCTCTAGCTTTCCCCTGGGAGCTGTTCTCACGCGTCCCCTTTCCCTGACACAAGTTAGACATCCAGGCCTTGTTATTCTGGAATGGCAAGGATGAATCACCTTTGTTGATTCTGAAGTCTGACTCGCCGGTGCTGAAGAACCTCCGTTCGTCCTCCGAATCGGATGTATTTGTGCTGTAGCTGACATTTTGCATACCGCAAATATTCTTTGATGATGCTGTAACTGTAATGTCGATATTGCGAAAGACCCAGGTGAGTGCTGTAAGGCTCGATGAGTCGTCGCCTTGCTGCCCCGCCAGTGACAGTGGGGCACCGTGGGAGAGATATGCGATTACCTTATCCACTCAATGGTGTTGCTTCTCACGTGTTATCCCTATTGTACAGCGAGTGACACTATTGTAAGTCGAGACAGTGTCTGTAAGTTGTTTTTATCTGAATGTGTCCGGAAGAAGTTGAGAGAGGATTAATCAATTCTAATTCTATTAGAAGCAGGTGAGTCTCTCTCAAATGGCAAATCCTCCCTGTCACGGCCGAAGTATTCCCGGTGTTTCACTATCACACCCCTCCATCCTCAATTCCAAGGACCAGCAAGCCTAAGCCCAAAGCCCCACCCCCATTCGCCGCGTGTGTGCCACTACCACCACAGATCGCAGTACAACATCGCTGAGCTGATATATCTCTTCCCCGCGGCGCCATCGTCTTCATCTTTCCCCTTCTTCTATCGACGGGGCATGCTTGATCATGGCTTCCAGCGTACCTCGACCAGGCCCCGCGAACTTGGGGCCCAATGCCGGCCTCGATGAGTGGCTCGAGGAGGCCAAACAGTGCCACTATCTTCCCGAACGGGCCATGAAGGAATTGTGTGAGAAGGTGAAAGAGATTTTGATGGAAGGTGAAGAGCGCTGGACTCATCGCTGACCTGCAGCTTTTGCTGACTTGGTATCTCAGAATCCAACATCCAGCCAGTCTGTACCCCCGTCACTGTGTGCGGTGACATCCACGGGCAGTTCTACGACCTTCTCGAGCTCTTCCGAGTATCTGGCGGCATGCCAGGCGAGTCCAACGTGCAGGCGCCGAAGACAGCTACCACCGTCATTACGTCGGACGATATCGAACCCCCAACAGAGATCACAAACCCCAAGTTGAGAAAGAAGATAAAGTCTTCGGGCGAGAATGCAGCATCGAGCGGAGCAGAGGAGACCGAGACAAACGACGCGGATGAGGATCCTGATGCGACAATGGCAGACCGTTTAGACTCTGGTGTCACCACAAACTCGTCAAGTCAGAGCGCCGATACTCGATACATTTTCTTGGGAGATTTCGTGGATCGCGGATACTTCAGTTTGGAGACATTCACATTACTAATGTGTTTGAAGGCGAAGTAAGCATACTTGGGTTCCAGTCGCGTATCTTTTACTAACCATGTTCCACAGATACCCTGACAGGATAGTGCTTGTCCGCGGAAACCACGAATCCCGGCAAATTACTCAAGTGTACGGATTCTACGAGGAATGCCAGCAAAAGTATGGTAACGCCTCAGTCTGGAAGGCCTGCTGTCACGTGTTCGACTTCCTTGTTCTTGCTGCCATCATCGATGGTGAGATTCTTTGTGTTCACGGAGGTTTGAGTCCCGAGATTAGAACGATCGATCAGATCCGAGTTGTTGCCCGTGCGCAAGAAATTCCCCACGAGGGTGCATTCTGCGACTTGGTGTGGTCAGATCCAGAAGATGTAGAAACATGGGCAATCAGTCCTCGAGGCGCTGGATGGTTGTTTGGAGACAAGGTCGCAACTGAGTTCAATCATGTCAACGGTTTGAAGTTGATTGCACGAGCTCATCAGCTCGTCAACGAGGGTTACAAGGTATTTAAGTGTCCTTCCCTAACGACAAGGGTTGTGCTAACCATCACCAGTATCATTTCCCCGAGAACTCAGTAGTGACTGTATGGTCGGCACCCAACTACTGCTACCGCTGCGGCAATGTCGCTTCCATCATGGCTGTGGAGAAGGATCTGAATCCCAAGTTTAGTATATTCTCTGCTGTTCCTGACGACCAGAGACATGTACCAGCAAACAGGAGAGGTCCCGGAGATTACTTCTTGTAATGAAGGATGGTATACGCATAACGGACTTAATGGCATATGTTGCATGTAGAATAGCATAGGGTCAAAATACCCATGGTCCCGAGGTGTCTAAGTGGAAATGGAAATGGATGTTTATGGTTTGGGTAGAGTTGTTATATCAATTATGATCAAATATGGATGCTTCTTTCGTTACATCTATGCGGCCAGTTGATGGCTGGTGACTTCGTATACAATGTTCAAATTTTGCTGCTCAAATCATTGGTATAACCCTCATAACTCTTTCTTGGTCGAAGTTCTCCAAACCCTCTTACCTCTGTGGACCTATTTAAAACTCCACCTACCATCAACATGCCGAAACAAAAAGCTCCAAAAGGCAACCTCATTCAGAATGCCATCAACGACTGGCTTGGTTCCGTCGCAATCCTCGATATAGAAACAAACTCAACATGGAAAGCAGATCTTCTGAACAGCGCACCAAAGCGCTTCACGATCTATGAACCTATGGCCCTCCTCCCCACAGGAAGCTTCACAACCTCACTATGGTCTGCTCTTTTGGACAACGTTGACCAAGAAGCTTGTCAGCAACTATGGTCCAAGATCCTGGAACAACTTTCAACGCAGGCAAAAGAGCCACTGACTCATCTGGCTGTGAATGAAGGTATTCCGCTGCATAAAGCGGGAGACGAAACGGATGAGAACGTGCGAAGAAGTCCAAGCGGGCTGCGCACTCTCTATGGAGATTTTGGACTTTCGAATGCCTCAGCAGAAAAGCCGTCACAGGAGGATTTCGACAAGACGCTATGGGTTTCGACAAAACAGAATGGCATATTCCAAACCTGGGCTCCGAGATGGACAATGTTCAGCCGGGGTAACGTCAAAGAGAAAGCGAGACTCCTGGATATGGGGAACAAGACACTTCAAGGCTCGTGGGCGGTTGATCTCTACGCTGGTATTGGATACTTCGTGTTCTCATATGCTCGACTTGGTATGAGAGTTCTTTGCTGGGAGATCAACCCGTGGAGTGTTGAGGGATTGCGACGCGGCGCCAAAGCAAACAGATGGACAGTACGGATTGTCCAGGATGATGATTTGGCTCTGCCTACCGAGGAGGTTCTCATTGGAGAAGAGCAAATTATAGTGTTTCTCGAAAGTAACGAGGAAGCTATACGACGCATCCAATCCCTACAGAACAGGGGTGTTGCTCAAGATATACGCCATATCAACTGTGGTTTTCTACCCACGAGCGAACCGACTTGGAGGGATACGTGGGACATCTCTACTCCAGCCAGTGAGACATGGCTGCATCTCCACGAAAACGTTGGCGCAAATGATACCGAGACAAGGAGTCAGGAGATCCAGCGTAAATTCGATGACTGGAGCCGAGGAACAGATCGAGCAGCCAAGGTCGAGCATATCGAGCAGGTCAAGACATTTGCGCCAGGCGTCTGGCACTGCGTCTTTGATGTTCATGTTTACAAGATCTAGCTACATCATGCACCACGCATATTATCCCAATAATATTCAGTACATATAGTTCAGTTCATCCGTCATGATGTCATATGCCCCTATCCCACAACCGAGCCATGGTATCCTAAGTAAAATACAGTTCAAGCCGTTGCTTATCGTCTATTGCCGTCGAAATTTTTGGGGAATGTTGGCCTCGACAATCGAAAGCTTCTGCATAGCCTCGAGGCGGTCTTGGGCATCCTCCATCTCGTCATGCTTCTTGAAGTGCTCGATATCCTCAGGGTGTGTCAAGTCCTCGAGCTTTGTGTTGTCGTCGTGGTACTTTTCCCAATGATGAATCTCGTACTCGTACTCATCGTCGCCGTGGTGGCCAGGGCCAGTGTTTAGGTCTGGGAGCGTCTTGCCCGACTTGATAAAGTCCACCCACTCCTGGCGGCTGACCGAGGAGTCGGAATCCTTATCAAGAAGGCCTAGCAGAATATCGCGAACCTCTTCCTTTCGCTTGTCGGCCATGCCTTTGTTTGATTCGTCGAAGAGACCGTATGTTCGCATCATCTCGGCAGCTTGCCACCAGCCGTCGCCATTGTAATCGTGGAGGGTGAAGAAGGAGTCGGCGTCCCAGCCCTGCACATGATGCTCCTCTGCGAGAAACTGTATTAGTATAGCTAGCTTTAGAGTATTGCGCAATGATGAGAAGGCAACGTACCCGCCATGTGTTTGGTCATCCAGTCGGCATTGGCGTCAACAACCGGTTTCTGCGAATGAGCAAAGACGCTGGTCGCAAAAGCGACGCTAAGGAAGAGCCCGGTGCGCATTGTGTCGAATACCTGGTACGTCTATTGCGGAGGAATAATAAGAACACCTGGAATTGCGCGATGCAAGTATCTGGATGCAATTGATGGTTTGACAGGCTGGCTTTTAAAGGAGTGACGATTCCGGGCAGGCGAGCGTGGCACAGATTGAGGCTGCCATGGATACCAGGGGTCCCCGAGCCGCTAGAACTGAATCGCTGAAAGCTTAACGTTAACTGCCAGGTACGGGTACACTTGGATCGCCTCCAGCAATCTTTTACACCATGGGCTAGATCATTCATCGCCGTCCCGAGGTATGTAGATGCAACCTTAACCTGATTTTACAACTATCCTCACCAGGGACATTTTCTTTATAGTAAGCCTTAATCCTCTCATAGACTACGGAGTGTATCTTGGAGATTCCCTCAGCTCCCACAAACTCACCTCCATTCCCTGTCTTACGAACAGATCTACAAGTAGTGTCATTTGGCGGGGATGTTAATTAGATGCCCCGTATCCCGTGACCAGGCGTCAGGAACGACCGCTACCGTAACGCGTTTCCATGTCGACCGCGTTCTCAACTTCTGAATATTGATTTTCCCCATTTACAAGCTACACCGAACCTTGTCGTCACAAAAGCCAAGCCAGCATCATGAGTCGCCAAATTGAGCAAGCGTTGCTCTCATTAATGCCAACGTATGGCTCTGATCTACCACCGCAACTTGTAGAATTGGCAGGTTCTTTACTTGCCCAGTCTCGGCATCGAGCAAGCACCCTTAAGACAGAGGAAGAGATCGCTAGATTATACGCATGCGCAAACATTGCCTGTGACCGGTATGGTACTCACGGAATTGACTCCAATCGCATGAAGCTTACAGTATTAGTCTAAAAATTCCCCTTGATCTTCCACCCATCGAACCACGGCCACCAATCCCGCCTCGTATCTACAAGCGCCTCTACACTCATCTTGATAACATTCTTCCAAGCAGTGCCTCGACTCCCAGTAGAAATGCTACAGGACGAGTGAGGACACCGAGCTCGAGGTTTCGTGATGCTGATGGCTCACCTTCTGGATCACGGCCATTGCCATCAAGAGCAACCCCAACCAAAGAGCAAAGTCTCGCGCAGTTCAGGACGCCGACAAAAGGGGCTAATGGGACACCGTCAAAATCTACAATGAAGCGAGAAACTTTTACACGCGCCAACTTACATGCCTGGATTCAACCTGTTGCACGATGGCTATGTGAGGAAACGGACCACAAGAAACTCGCTCCCACGATTCTGGCTGGCATGGAAATCATTTTGACGCCTGAAGGTCGTCGGACAGAAGATGAGTGGGTTCTGAAGAACGTTGCAGCCCTGTTTGCTGCAATCTACTTTTTCGTGACCATGCGAGTTAAAGCGCTTGCCACTGGGGAAGGTATTGACCGAGAAGGATACGTTCCCTTACGAAAAGAGATTCTCGCTCTACTCACCAGAGCGCGACAGGAGGTTGTTATCAAGAACTCAGCAGAAGAGACCGCTTGGGAAGGTTGGGCGAATATCAAGTCCAAGGATTTCGACGACGCTGTTGCTAAAGTTAACGAACAATCATGGCTCACGGGCGACTGGTATCAAGGCATCACAGATGTTGTCAAGCTGGATCAGAGAGGTTATCTCGAAGACGCTGAGATGCTTGACGGAGATACTGTGCCAAAAATGCACATCAAGAAGGCAGACACCATGTTTCAAGACAAATACGACTTTCTCAGCGAAGCAAAACGGAGGGACTACGCGCACTGGAAGGAGGATATGCTCGCCAAAATTGCTCTATCGACCACGACAGGCGCTGCCATGGAGTTAGATACATAATGAAGGGCCAAAGACCTGCTTTCCCCAAAGAATTCTTGGAATACGAATTGTTCCTCTTTTCAATCCTTCAACATAAAAAAACCCGTCAAATCGTTGCCTAGTATAGCATGAATATTTTTTACATGGAGCGTCGAACCCGTCTTTGGAAGCCCGAGCCCGCGTTCTGGTTACCACCGAATCCTTGGCCGGGAGCGGCAACGAAGGTGGGAATGCCACCTCCGGCCTGGTTTCCGGCCCCATCTCCGGCCTGACCTCCCTTGCCAGGTCGGAGAATGCGGTCGAGAAGGCTACCACCAGGCTGCTCTTGGTCACCGCCAGGCTGGGCTCCACTGCCACTGCCTGGTGTCTGGACGGGAGCCTCAGGGGCGTCAGTAGAATCGCCGTTGCCGCCACCAAGACCAGCTCCAGCTGTAGGGGTGGGAGCAGGGGCGTTGCCCTCGCCGAAACCGTTTCCAGGGCCGGCAACAAAGGTAGGAATGACGGCACCAGGTTGTGTTTGATCACCACCAGGCTGGAGAAGACCGCCACCGGGCTGCGTTTGGTCATCACCGGGCTGGCTTCCACTGCCGCTGCCTGGTGTTTGAACGGGGGCCTCAGGTGCGTCAGAGTTGTTGCCCTCTCCGAAACCGTTTCCTGGGCCGGCGACGAAAGTAGGAATGACACTTCCGGGCTGGCTACCGCCTGCGGGTTGAGTTAGGTCAGCACCGGGCAGGGTTGCGCTGGGCTGGCTTTCGCTTTCAGGCGTCTGAGCGGGAGCATCGGGGCTATCAGAGTTGCTACCTTCTCCAAAGCCATTGCCAGGTCCGGCAACGAAAGTAGGAATGGCACCTCCGGGCTGGTTTCCGCTGTCAGGGGGGGTTAGGAGGCCGCCTCCAGGCTGATCACTGCTTCCAGGGGTTTGGGCGGGAGCACTGGGTGTTCCGGGAGTGTTGCCCTCTCCAAAGCCGTTGCCAGGTCCGGCAACAAAGGTAGGAATGATGGGGCCGGGCTGGGTTCCGCTGCTGGGCGGTGTTAGTAGGCCACCGCCGGGCTGATCACCACTTCCTGGGGTCTGAATGGGAGCACTGGGTGTACCAGGGCTGTTGCCTTCTCCGAAGCCGTTGCCGGGTCCAGCAACGAAAGTTGGAATAACGCCGCCAGGGGCTGTACCTGGGCCTTCGAGGCCACTGCCAGGTGTAAGCACGAGAGTTGGTGCCTCGGTGGCATCATCGTTTCCGGAGCCTGGGGCCAGGAGAGGCGAGTCTTTTCCGCCAGCGCCGTTTCTGCTGCGGGAGCCTGCAGCACTTCCAGGTGTTGGGGTAGGAGCGTCAGTGTTACCTCCGCCGTTACCGCCACCGTTGCCCCCAAAGAGACCACCTAGCAAGTCGCCGAGTTTACTGCCTAGATCACCACCTCCGTCGCCGCCGCCTGCACCTCCTCCAAGCAAGTCACCGAGGCCGCCGCCTGCACCTCCTCCTCCAAGTAAGTCACCGAGGCCGCCACCTGCACCTCCTCCTCCGAGTAAACCACCGAGGCCACCACCTGGTGTGTTGGAGTCACCATTGCCTCCTCCAGAACTTGGGAGACCGGATGGGAGGCTACCGGCGCCACCGGGGAGGGCTGTAGGAAGAAGACCGCCGAGACCTCCGCCGAGTTGGGGACGAGGGCGGGCCATGGCCGGTGAAACGGCCAAGGCCAATGTGATAAGAGAAATAATAGCCATTTTGATCCTAGGTGAAAGGAAATTCGACTGGCGAATGACTGAATGGGGAAAGAAAAGAAAAGAAGGATCGTAAGAAAGAAAAGGACCACAGATGCCTGCAACTGGAAGTCTAAGTTGAAAGAAAAGAGCAAATGAAAGTGGCGATGGGAGAATCAGAACCAGAACATGATAAGAAACACCAGCGCAACGGGCATTTATATCATATGTGCCCCCCAGAACTAAAACATGGGATGGACGTTACATGTCAACTCCTAATATTACCGGACGAGATCGAGAAAGACAGGAGCTTCACGGACGTTACATGTTGACGCCAGCGAATCCTGGCTTGAATGGCAAGCTGATGGTTTCAAGTGCAAAAGCTCCGACAAACTTGAGCAGGGAATTGATTAACGCGATCGGGTCCCCCTGGCGATCAATCCGAGGACCCACGAGAAGCGTTCTGTGCATTTTTAGCGCACGATCTGGTGGGTTAAGATTACAGGAAGAAAATAAGGCGGACAATTGGGATTAGCAATTCGAGTTTTGCATATAGCGACCCTGACGATATACTATAGTATGGGCATATAACCATGTACAGCAGGTGTCTACGGATATAGCCATGGTCCCCGTTAACAAGTTTTTTTATTCTTAGGATGACGCGGCTCACGATTATCACGGCACGCTTTTGGTAATGTTTCCTTGCTATTGCAAGGTTATGGAATTGCCGATGGGATTTCTCCGTCGTTTGGCGTTTCAGACTTGTAAGGGGTTGTCATGGTTGTTATGGGGGTTTCTTGAGCGAGGCAAGCGAGGATTGAGGGTTTTAGGGTCTTGGGGTCTTGGGGTCTTGGTTTTGGTTGGCGTTTCGACTAGAGCCCGTAACACGAGACTTGGAGGGTCCCATAAGTTCGTCAAGCGACATTTTTTAAGTCAAACGAAACTATAACTATATAGCACATGATATCACTATCTACGGATGCCAAGACCTGAAGCATGTTTGGTGGGCATTAATCGTGGATGGTATGATGGTAAGCTGTTAAAGAAAGGGCCTGTCCTGCATCTTGCTTTTGAATCCTACCCATTTACGGCCTTGTTCGGTATCAATGATCGGCTTATCATGGATAGCAGCGATCAGCTTGTTCTTGATGCTTAAGCTCAAGTAGCCATTGATGGGTGGGATGGTCAGTTCGTTTCAAGGAGAAGCCATCGATTATCAAAAACTGTTCAGACTCCTTAGTCTCTTTGCAAGTAAACGGTCGACACAATCTGTGTGGTTATTTCAAGGTGGTCGGTCGAGTGGTGTGATACAGTGGCCAAAGAAAGGAAAAGGTAAGTCAAGTCGAATAACACCTGAGAAAGCAAAACATAAAACAAGAAAGCCATCCAAACACGAGAGAAACAGTATCAGGACTTGTCTCGTATGATCGCACGATGGATGTCACTTACGGCACTGGCCTGATGCGATTGGACAAGCATCGTGTTTCGCGTTTTTCGTTGTCTGGCTATATCAGAGCAAGATATATGGAAGAGTGACAAATAGTAGGTAGCTACCGTTAGCTGACACCGGATGAGCTGAGTGCCAAGTTTTGAGGCTCTTTTCTAAATTTACAAACAAAAGCCATCTTTTCATTCTGGTTAGATTTGCGAAAAGGTCCGAAACGGGAGTTTGTGAATAGTCATGGTGCGTTGTAGCATGGTAGCCTTTTGAAGTAATGCTACTTTCTGATTGATCCTGAATAATGTAGTATAACTGAGATGGATTGAAGCGTCAGAGTGGATGTCATTAGCCCAGCTTTCCAGGCACAAAGGGATGCCCTGCACTCAACCCTCCATCAACAGCCCATGCCTGTCCGTTGACATAGCTACTCTCATCGCTTCCCAGGAACAGCGCAACGCGGGCAATCTCATCTGCCGTACCGCCTCTCTTGGTAGGATTCAGCTGGCCGATTTTCTTCTCACTTCCTCGAGCTCGCGCAGCTTCGTAGACAGGCGCTGTCATGCCCGTCTCAATCAGACCGGGGCAGATGGCGTTGATGCGCACACCGGTTCCGGCGAGCTGGTACGATATCGTCTGGGCCAGAGAGACGACGGCGGCTTTGGAGGCTGAGTACGGGGTGGAACCGGCGTTGGAGCGTAGGCCTGCTACGGAGGCGGTGCCGATGATGCTGCCGCAGGCTTCGGACTTGTCGGCTGACGTTTGCATCATAGCTGGGGCCGCGTACTTTGCTGCCAAGAAGACACTAGAGGGGGGGAACTCAATTTAGATGATGCTGGTCTGGCACAGAGTTGCGGGTTTTGTTTATTTTCACATACCTTGACGTGTTGGTGTTGAGTATCGCCATAAACTCATCCTTGCTGAAGTCGGAGAACAAGGTGGTTCGCCCAACAACACCAGCATTAGCAAAGAAGACATCCAAGCGACCGTAGCGCTCGATGGCATCGTCTACCACTTCCTTGACCTTGGCCTCATCCGCAGCATCGAAGCGCCTCGTGTGGATTTCCACCTTTGGAAACGCAGCGTTGATCTCCTTCTTGTGAGTCTCCAGGTGGGTATCGTCAAAGTCACAGAGATACAATGCTCGGGCGCCGCTTTCTGCGTACTGATGCGCTGTAGCACGGCCGATTCCCAGCGGTGAATTTGTACCTGTACGAGTGGTGAGTTGACGGTGTCATTTAGGAATAATGGTCGCAGTTAAATTGTACCTGTTATGATGACGACTTTGCCCTCGACGCGAAGCTTACTTGACCCTGGAGCTACCTTTTTGATAGGGAGGAGTTGATTGCCGATAGCATTGATGCGATCCTTGGCTTTGTCTGACATGATTGCAATTGGGTTCTGTTTATATGGAACTGTGTGGTGTGTCGGGCAAAATATCAACGTGAGAGATGAATCATTGAGTGATTGTATTTATGAAGCTTCGTTGTCATGATGCCGAGGCTCCCTGGGACGTCTCAATCTGGGGAATGTCCCTGTTGAGAGCTTCCCCGGCTAAAGTGGACCTGGAGTCATGAGGGGAGTCCACCCCGGAGCCGAGGCACGGGGAGTTGAGCCTCCGGGGCCGTTAGGGTCACGTGGCTGGTGTAAGCATGCCTACCCTATATGCTGGTGATTGGATATAATGGGCAAGCAATGGCGAGGCATCCATTCTATTCGACATTTCGAACATGCGAGTAGCTATTGGGAACTGGTTATCACGATTAATTCTCTACGGTGATTAGGATTGCTTCATCATCGTTGAGTGTTTGAACATGTTTAAATGAATACCCAAGACGGTACAAGACTCATGGATGGAATGTGTATTGTAATCAAGAAGCGTTAAGTTTTCAACTTCTTAACTTGACAATTGACTCAACATATTTCATGCTTTTGACCAATAGCAGGGAGATTATTTTGAATATGTGTTTGCCTCGAGTCCTCCATGATCACGCAAGACAAGAACCACTCTAGAGTTCATCCCATATAAAGCCAATGCCCGATGAACCACGGAACAGCTATCGGTCCTTTGCGTACCATGTACTACATCCTCAAGGAGATGGCTCCTGTTACGGAAATATACTCGAGTGTGTAATCCGTTATTTCGGAGCATCTGCAGCAGCCAAGAACGACAGGCAAAGAGGAGAGAGGGTACAAGAGCAGATGGCTCGGAGTAATCTCAATTTGTGTAATGCAAATAACCTGAGCACGTAGCGAGTAGGACGTCAAATTTGCCCTGTCTGCTGACGAGATTCATCACAGTGAACAGATTGTGAATATGCAGAGGGAAATAGGCTGGTGACGTCGATCCCAGATCCCATTGGTATGGATAGGTCCAGTCTCTCTTTATAGAAAAGCCGTAATGGTTCACTGCTCAATAACAAGGGTCTTGGTCAGCTCGTCAGGAGAGTCAAAATCTTAATACGAGGTTGCGCAAAGTGTGTAAACCTAGTTCCTGGTGACCACTCAGCCAATCGTGTTCATGTCACAGCCAAAGGAAGGGTTCTCTCTGGGGAAGGAGAACTAGACACTCCCACGTGAGTAGCACCTATTCCTTTTCCTGCAGTGAGAGGTCGATGGCGTTGATTCCTTGTGGTCGACCCCTGCTGCAGAGGGTTCCGTTGCACAGATGGAGGAACTAGAAAGGGGAGATGTGGTTACTATAGACACGTTGTAGTTGTAATGCGAAGTAAAGAGAGTATGTGACATTGCATTGCAGATGCTGGATTCTAATGCGTTGTGCCGAGTCAGCCTCAGCTCAGCTCAGAGTTGAATGCACTTTAGTTGTCTTGTCACTGGATGTTAATACACGGTCAGTCATGTCTCGTCTTCACCGCAAAGTGAGGCGCATATTCTGGAACAATTGTTATGCAGAGTCAAACACATGTCTCTGGTTAGTAGAGAAAGAGAGAGAGAGAGAGAGAGATTCGTCACTAATAGATACAGAGAAGGATCTGCATAGAGAGAGATGAAACGACTGCAAGATACCGTCTTATGGCATGACCACTCTAAAGGCAAACTCTTCGATTGCGGCAATGACAAATGCAATGGAAATCTGCAGCGCATGACGCGTGTTATTAATCACACCTTTCAGCTCTCTTTTCCAACACGCGGGAAGCATGGCTACGGCGGGGCAAGGACTTCTATTTGTGTAACCAACGACCAACAGCAAACGCACCGAGAAGTGACATCTTTTACCAAACAGACTCACATTGCGTAAACAAGTAAAGCATAGATACATACAATACTGCACCTGCATAACTCAAGTCCTGCATAAAAGTTGGGCGTTTGCATACAAAACTTGACAAGTATTGCCGAATATCTCAGTATCAAAAGGAGATGTCATGAGTAGAGACAGTACGTATTCTACTGTAGAGTATTCGTGAAACAATGACTATAACTGGTTACCAGAATGCAAGACCCCTGGTAGAATACTCGCTTGGCCTGCCAAACAACGGCCACAGCTGAAGAAGTCATATCCTGTCTCCCGGCTCACCTTTCCCTGCCTCCAACTCTCACCGTCAACACTATCACCAGCGTCACACACACAAAACCATCATCACAATCGGCTTATAGAGCTTCCGTGTCATTCTTTCCCTCTCTCGATGCTGGTAGCCACACCGCTGCAGACTCGAAACCCGGTTCGAAAGAACAAATATAAAACGCAGGCCTCGAAACTTATTCTTGTATAGGGCAATTCTCCGTCCGCCACGCTGCAAGCCTCTCGGGTCTGCGCAGGACAAATGATCTTGAAAGGGATTTTTTTTTTGGAACTTTGCTGGGACAAAAGGGAGGGTAGGTTCCCCCCATACGAGGCTATTCTCGTCGGACGCGGGTTACTGCAGCAGAAGCTGTGTAACTTGTGAGCAAACGTGCATCCTTTTTTAGAGAGAGAGAAGGAAAACGGAGCCTGATTCTCTTTCCATGCTACCGGTCCTGCCGGGAGCTATAGACTATCACCGGTTTTGTGCTTCGTAACTCTTTTGGCATCTCACGAAGCAGAGATACAGACTGACCATGTGTGGATGGGATATCGTGATTTGCTGGCTACATTTATGAGTCTAGAAAAAGTTGCAGTTGCAGTTGCAGTTGTAGTCATGGTTATAGTTAGATCTAAGTAAGTAAAAGACAGACGGACTGAGTTAACTACTATACCTTGCTTGCTGTGGTGAGGCCCCGTCCCCCTTCAAGTAGTCCTCTTCTCGCTCGTTTGCTCTCCCCCCTTTTCTTTCCGTCTTTTTTGTTCCTCGCTCTGATTTATTTATTTACCTACTCACCCAATCCATCCACGTTATTATCGTCCCGTTCGGCTCGCTTCGCTTCCTTTCCTCTTCGTTTCGAGTTGCCCAACTCTTAATTTCTGGCTGAAACCTCCCTCTCCTCCACCCACTTCTCCCCTCTCTAGCAGAGCATGTCACGCTCATAGCAAGGAAAGAAAGAAGACCGAAAACCCTTACCCTCCTCTCATCTTCTCTTAAATCCTCCTTCTCCTTCTTCTGGTTGCAGATGACCCCCAAGACAAGAAGCTGCAGTAGCCATAGCTGGGGCTTCGTTGCGCCTGATGTTCAGGATCCGCCACAGTGCATCGCCTTGTGTAGGGAGAGGTTCCTCAAGGAGCTGTTGCCCAAGGATGAGACATTCGAGCGAGTGTGCGAGGTCCTGCAAGACAGCGTCCGCATGGAGAAGGACCAGCCTTTTCAGGCGCTGTACTGTTGCGATGCTCAGGCTTGTGGCGTGGATAATCTGGGGGAGCGTGGTAGAGATCGTATGTGTAATACTCACATTGGTGGTCCATATGCTAACAAACTTGCAGCAAATGTGAATTGGCTCATCAATGCCTGTCAAGAGTAAGAACTCATTCACTCAATGGTGAAGAGACCTGATGCTAAGATCTTGCAGCATCGGTTATCATTCTATTATAGACCCAGGTCCACCACAGCCATATCACATATGCGACTCTGAGTCTATCAACAGAAACGACAAGGATTGCCAGAGAGCCAAAGGAGTAGACAAGACGGAAGATGCTTCCGCTACGAGTACATCAAGTATATCATCATCCACAGCAACAGAGAATACACTCTCGACAAAACCTACAACCTCAAAAACAACAACATCATCATCACCAGTATCGTTACAAAGTTCTATACCAAACACAACATACTCTACAAGCACAAATCCTTCCATATTATCCAGCTCAGATCCATCCAGCAGCGACCAAAACGACACAGAAACCAGCAGAGGCATGCCCCTGGGCGTAAAAGTCACTATAGCCATCATCTCCGTCGTTGGGCTTCTCGCCATCGGCGCTCTCATATTCTGCCTCTTCCGAAGACGTCGATCGCGCAGGAACAATATTCGAAGACTCATCAAGCATCCAACATCACCGCCACCTCCCGCGGACTCACCCACTCCTCTCGTATCGCCAACACTTTCCCACACTGACGCTGATGGTGTTCCTCTTACACCACCGGCACGACTTCGCGAGCGTAGGTTTCTTCCTACCATGTCGGATCAGCAGATGGGGTTTCCAGCTTCTCCCCTTTTCTCGCCCACGAGCACCAAACTGTCTCCGCGACATGAACGAACGCCTAGAATTTACAGTGCCAATCAGGTACCCATGATAGTAATGACTGCTCCGGACGGTGCAAAAGTCGGAGATAACCATGGCTCAGCAAGTTTTAGTGATGGAGTAATTGCACCTCCTTCTTCTGTCCAGGTGGCGTCTCTTGGGTGTAGTACCAATACTTCCTCTACTCGCCCTCCACGATCCCGCGATGCTTCATTCAATATGCTCGCCAGCCCGGGACCACCACCGACAAGGGCACTTCCATCAACACCTCCTTATCGACCCTCTACCCCAACAAACAGCCCGCCTCGTCCAAAGCCCGGGCGCTACTGTGAGACATAGGAGCCTCAGTATGTCTGAAGTTCAATAGAATGTTGGAGAAACTAGCTGTCGAAGTACTTTGAGAAGGAATCCTAGAAACTTCCCAGTAGCAGCGGGGCAAAGGTTAGATATTGTACACGACGTATGAGTACACAAAGGCTTGGTAATGATAGCTATACGATCCACAACATGTATTATTCTAGGCTTAGCGTTTTCACTATGTACTTTAGCTTAGTAGTCCTTAAATGTAGCATATTATAACTTATAACATCTATAATAAACCTTTTTCACCTCTGATCTAAATACCAATCTCCTTGAGCGACTCCACAAGATCCGTAACACTCTTCTCAATACTGATCCAGTCAATCTTGACCAGTTTGTCTGTCTCCTCCTTATCAATTCCAAAAACCTGGTCCTTGGGAGGAAGCTCACCGCCCTTGACCTCAGGCCCAGGAAGTTTATCCTTAAACTCCGGGAACTTCTTAGCAACAACATCGACAATCTCGCGGTGCGAGAACCATCCAGCTGTGGTAAAAAGCCGCTTTCCGCCAGCACTGGGCTCCTCAAGGCCGCGGACGTGGGCGCGCGCAGCGTCCCGGACGTCGATCCAGAGGGGCACGGGTGTGCAGGGAGGAATCTCATCTTTCCATCCACCCCGCAGGAGCTTGACGATGCGTTCATTGGACGTGTTGATGCTCTCGAGTGTAGCTAGATGCTTAGACACAGGGCCCAGGACCAGGGGTGGACAGACAGTCACAAGGTCAAAGGAGGGCTTCTTCTCAGCAACGAAATCCCATGCTGCACGCTCAGCGAGCGTCTTTGAGGCGCGGTAGGCGGTTGCGTCAGAGCGGCCGATGTCGTCAATGGTGACGGGGTTCCAAGTCTTCTCAGAAAAGACATGTGATCCATCGGTGAACTTGGCTTCGTCAAGAACGGAGGCGAAGGACGAGGTAATGACGACTCGCTTTACGCCAGGGGCTGAGGCGTGGAGGGCCTTGAGGATACCAGTCGTTCCGATAACAGCTGGATCAATGAGGTCCTTCTTGGGGTCATCTGCACATGTCCGTCAGTTCTTTATCCTTGAATAGCACACAATCAGGGCCTAGTAAGCTCACTGATGTTAAAGTGAAACGGGCTTGCAACGTGAACAACAGCATCGAGACCGGGTGTCTTGGCCACCTCGTCAAAAGCATCAGGCTTGGCAATATCCGGTACAAGAACGATCTCTAGCTTGCCATCTTTGACCTTCTCTGGGAACGCATTGCGGATCTTGTTGGCCTTGTCCTCTGAGCGGACGGTTGTGACAATAGTGTAGTCCTTTTCGAGGAGCTGCTCGAGGGTATGGGCTGGGTTGATGTTAGACACAGCACACTGATATTTGTCTTCTTTTGAGGTAAGATATCAAGGTATTGACATACCGGCAATGAAGCCTGAGCCACCTGCAGTTACGTTATTAGTTACTCGATGCTATCCGGATAGTGATGCCAGACTTACCAGTGAGGAGAACCTTTGTCATGACGAGGATAGTGCGAGTCAAGGGGGTTTATATCTCAGAATTGGCCCTTCTCGAGTGATGCCTTTGAAATGAAAAGATCCTTGAAAGCTTAAGGATTCACTGTTTGACGTCAATGGCCTCTTATACCTCGGATACGAGCTTGGGGGGCTCTTTATAAACTGGACCCGCATTCGTCATTCAGGTTGGGGGATTCCCCTCCTCTCCCCCACGCGCCTTCCTCCTCTTTTTGCAACAACGGTTATGCAGTCTATCCAACTTAAGGTTCTCCTTCCGTTATCGGAGAGTTACTGATTTGGGCAATGCCTGCAACTGATTGGCATGGATAGCAACTGACTGGCATGAATAAGCAACAATACTTAAACATTGCCTTATATCTGCTCACATTTGCAGAGTGGACTATACAACTTCTCATGAAACAAGGCCGATATACGGATATCATGTCATCTAAATTACTGGACGAACCAATGCCACATCATCTCAATCGTTACCATCCATACAGTACAGATACAAAATAAATTATTACAATTGAGACATAAAACCGAGAGGGATTATCCATGTACACGCTTGGTGTAGGCTTATGCCAAATATTCGCTGCATCACCTCATCTCATCCCAGTTGACGATGATGGCTCCTTTCGGCTCCTTGCGCCCAGCCTAGCTCCTCCCATAATGCCACTCGCCTAACAGATAAAAGTCCATATGGACATCAATCGCTAAGCGTAGGCATAGGCCAGCCGCCCTTACTTGGAGAATCCCATTCTCATCCATGTCTCTTAAAGGGCAATCCTTCCAATTCCATACGCAATGCTCGCTGTAGAAATATGCGCTCGACTTGGATTGTCACCCACTTTGCCCACGCATCACATACCTCGTACGTGGCGCGAACCTTGTAGGGTCCCCTTTGCTCTGCGTCATCATCAGCCCTGATGTGTCATTCGTCACCTTATACCTCAGTCGGTGTTGGACGCATCTGCAGCAGCTGCTGGAGGTGCTGGTGTCTCTGGGGGATGAGGGTGAGAAACACCACCAAGACCCGGAGGCGTTGGAGATTCCTGAGGAATAGGCATCTTCATAGGTCCCTTAGGTGCAACGGCACGTCCAGGAAGATTTTCGCCGCGAATCACCTTCTCCACCTCCGACTTGTCCAAGGTCTCGTATTTCACGAGAGCCTTGGCTAGCAAGTCCAGTTCACCTCGCTTATCCGTCAACAACTTTCGCACATCCTCGTACGACTTTCGTATTGTTTTTTGGACCTCGCCTTCAATTGTCGCCTTTGTCTCAGAGCTAAGGTTTTCGTATCTCCGGCCATATTCAACAGGTCCCAGAACGCTGGACATGCCGAAGAGGGTCACCATCATGAAGCCCAGATCGGTGGCTCTCTCAAGATCCTAGCTTGGGTTAGCACAAGATTGAAATACACATTCTGCTCGAACTTACCGATGAAACACCTGATGTCACCTTGTCATTACCGTATCGTAGCTCTTCAGCCATCTTGCCTCCAAGTGCTACCCGGATATTTGACATATACTCAGCAGCCGTGTAAGAATACTTGTCCATCTGGGGCAGCTGAGCTGTGTGACCCAGCGAAGGACCCTTGGGGAGAATCGTGACCTTGTACAAAGTGTTTGAGCTTTCTTTGTCGAAAAGTTGAACAAGCGCATGGCCAGCCTCGTGATAAGCCGTCATTTCCTTCTCTTTATCTGTAATAACCATTGACTTGCGCTCAGAACCCATGGTGACTCGGTCGTATGCCCACTCCATATCGTCCTTTGAGACGAAGGCGGCCTTGGCTCGGCTGGCTCGAAGAGCGGCAACATTCAACATGTTCTCCAATTCGGCACCTGATTGACCAGGGCATCGAGCAGCAACAGATTCGAGGTCGACATCGGGGGAAACCTTGATCTTCTTGGCGTGGTGCTTCAGAATAGCAATTCGGCCACGAACATCGGGCAAATCAACATTGACATGGCGGTCGAAACGTCCAGGGCGAGTAAGGGCCTTGTCCAACATCTTGGGCAAATTGGTAGCTCCAATAATGATGATCTTGCTGTCTTGGTCAAAACCGTCCAATTCGGTAAGCAGCTGGTTCAGTGTCTGTTTCGCATGGGCTTGGTCTCTAGGATTACGCTTTCCTCCTATAGCATCAAGTTCGTCGATGAAAACAATAGCAGGAGACTTGTTCTTGGCGGCAGTAAAGAGATCACGGACCCGCTTGGCTCCAACACCAACAAAGATCTCGTCAAACTCACTGCCGGACATGTAGAAGAAAGGAACACCGGCTTCACCAGCAACGGCTCGAGCGAGAAGCGTCTTTCCGGTACCAGGAGGGCCAACCAGAAGAACACCCT
This sequence comes from Fusarium torulosum, assembly GCA_900312805.1. Taxonomy (NCBI): domain Eukaryota; kingdom Fungi; phylum Ascomycota; class Sordariomycetes; order Hypocreales; family Nectriaceae; genus Fusarium; species Fusarium torulosum. The sequence continues at coordinate 32,485 of ONZP01000629.1, forward strand.
TGGGAAGTTTGGCACCGAGATCGCTAAACTTCTCAGGGTTCTTCAGGAACTCGACGACTTCCTGGAGCTCGTCCTTGGCTTCATCGCAACCGTGAACATCGTTGAAAGTAGTGGTTTGCTTCTCAGCCTTGACCTCGGAATCTTGCTTGCTGTTTGGTCCACCGCGACGGAAAGTACTGAATGCCTCGATTGCGATTGTAACTAGTGCAAAACAAAGATAGGTAACGACAATGAAGATTGCCAAGAATTTGACCCAGCGGAAGACAGTAGATCGAGTTGACTCCTGGACGATGACATGGATAGGTTCACCCTTGTGGCCCATGGGATTACCAGCGTTCGCAGACCCAGCCACGGCAGCATTGGCAATACCTTGTTCGTAAGTTGGCCATTGGTTACGCGCGAAGTTTCCGTTCATAGCACCGGGCGCATTCGCAGCTTGATTGGCACTAGCACCAAGTTGGGCGAGGGCACGTTGGTAGGCATCGTTGGTTGCAGGGCTAGTAGCAAAGCGTCCAGATTGATATCGTTCCACAAGAATAGCAGGCATGTTGGCTCGGAGGAGAAGTTGATAGAAAGCATTTTGCGCGTTCGCATTACCAGGGTTTCGATTGGCGGATTCCTCCAATGTTGCAAGTTGGTTACGAGAGATGCCATTGGAGCTGCCGAATGCTCTGCGCTGAACAGAAAATGCACCGAGAGTTGAGATACCGCGAGAAGAGGACAGAATACTGGAAGAAGTTCGAGAAAACGAGCGCATGAAGGATGAAGATGTCGATACGCGGGGCTGGAAGTAGGGATGTCGCAAAATGGGGTTGGCCGCCTGAAGACCAACACGGCCCATGCTGGAAAGAGTTATCTGCGCAGTCATCGGCGTCATTGCAGCGAATCGCAAGCGAGAGAGTGAAGCCGGGTCAAGTTGTTGAAGGAATTCGGGAATTCGAGGTTTAGTCACCTGCTAAATACGTTAGTTTAAAGCTCCAACATCAGTCAGTGCGACATACTTGTTGGGATTCCACTGCCTTGTTCTGTCCCGCCTTATCCTTCGAAGAATCCGACCGGCGTGGGGGGATTGAGGTTGTATGCCTCCAAGGAGACATCATAGTATTCGCAATCGAGGGCCATAATTCCGTTGTTGTCGCTGCCATATTCTGAAGCCTCGTCAGCACTGTCGCCAATAGCCATTCCTTAAACTCCGCAAGAACATACCGGCAGCATCATGGCGTTAAAAGCCATAATGAGGATGTGGATGCACCAAAAGTGCTTTTGCAATAATGATTTTCAGATTGATGATCAGAGGAAAGGATAATAAAGCGTGCTGATGACGTTCGAGTAGGCCGATGGTCTGCGCCTCTCGCCACGTTTAACGGTCCTCGAAACGGGAACGGTTGTCGTGAGCCGAGAGTGTCGGGTGGTAAGTCTACTCAAAGAGACGAATGAAAGTGTCTACCTGGATACACTCATAATGAACCGTGAGCAGGCATCATCGGTATGATCAATGGGGGGGAGTTCGGATAGCTTGCCACTCTGAGTCCGCACTTCGGCATCACAAGAAGCGTCCTTTCCTTTTCGGGAAGTTGCTGAGTCATCTCTCTTCGGTAACTGGATCTTCCGCCTCCCGGTCACGGTAGTTGAATGAGATCAGCATTAGTTGTAATAAAGCACATGGAGGCCAAGTACCTCTTTAGACGCTGTACCTACATCGAAGTCGGGTTCTGCTCGTTCTTGGATAAAGTGCTAAAGTAGGCACTGTACCTGGTAGTTAGAGAGGGGTCTCGGCGTGATCAGCCAATGTTCTGTAGCGTATCATTGTGGGAGGAAAGACACAAAGAACCATGCTTGAAGTCTTGGAGATTATTGTATATATTTATTATATGTAGATATGGAGATTCATTAGAAAAACTCCAGATATTATTATGTTCGTTGGGGTGGACTCGTGTACTTCCATTGCCCCTTTTATCGTCTTACAGAACCACCTGTAAGTTCAATTTTGCGACAACTATGCCCAAACTCTACAATCCAAAGCATTGCCACCATGGGAAACAATTCCCCCAGCAAATTTCCCGCCCAATCTGCCATCGACCATGTTGCTCTCATAGGGTATAAACTGAGGATGTTCGAGGCGGAGAAAGAAAAGGGAAGCCAAGTATTACCAGTAGAAGAGTGAAAGTCCAAAAACGGAAAGCTACCATTAGAAGAAATCAACATAAAAGCTGAATGGCAAGGTGAACTGCTGCGACGTCAGTGAATCTAACGTCGCATATGCTGCGCTAGAAACAATAGTCACAAGAAAATAAATGTTTCAAAAACTCCGCCAGGGAAAGGAGACCGGATAAAACGCCCAATGATGTTTTTTTTTGTTCAATATCGAATGCGACATATTTCATGCGTTCTAGAGAAATGCCTATAGACACGGCGCAATAAAAACAAAGCAGCATATTGTCTCCTCCAAAAGTATTCCAGTGGGTATATCCTCTTTAAGAATGAAAATTAGGTTCATCAAACAGAGATCGTTGCGTGGTCCAGCCTTGCTTGGTATGATCGTGATGGTACAGGTTATTATCGTGGAGAAAGGGATTATATCTTGACATATTGAATATGATATTCATAAAACATAGACTGCAAAGGATCACATGCTCGCCAGTCTGCTGCTTGGTAGTTGCAGTGAAGGGTCATCGAACTCAATCTTGGGTCCATACATATCGTATACTCCAGTTCCGTATGCTGGAAGCTGCCCGATAGTTGTAACTTCAATCGGTGGGTCGTAGTGTGTCCACTGCTCTTGTTGTGAGTGGACCGGTGGCGGAGGGTAGTGTTCGGTCGTGGCAGGAATATGTTGCGCTTGAGAGACCACTGGCTGATGAGGCTGAGCCATATGGTGCTGAACAGGCTGGTGGTATTGGATCATAGCGGGTTGGGATTCGGCTGCTGTGTACGCTGGCTGGCTTCCAGGTTGGTGTCCGTAGAAACCCTCCGGGACCATGGGGCTCGGGACTGAGGTAGCAGAAAAGGTGCTGGGGCTGCTTTGAATCGACGTCGCAATTCCTGATGTAGAGTATGGCAATTCCATAGGAGGGCGTTGTACTTGCTGTGATAGGTGGTAATGCGATGGAACAGCGTTTGTCATCGTAGCAACCCCTGGATTTCCTTGCTCGGTGACATAGTATGCTTGACGTGGCATTGTCGAGGCTCGATGAACGAGTTGAACGTGCGGGTGTTGCTCAGGGACGGGAGAACTACGGTACTCGTGAGGAACGCTGGCGGGGATCCCTTGCCTGGGACCGTAGCCTTGCGGCATATGGTGGTGGCTGTGGACCTGGGATTCGAAGTCGGCATAAGAGGATGCTCGGTGCAACGAGCCGTTTGGGGGCACCTGGTTCATATGAACCATATCATGGGGCGACCAAGTCATCGAGGAGTGCTGAGGCGTAGACGGAGACTCGTCATCGTCAGAGTCTGAGGAGCAGTCATCGATGTCGTTGGGGTTCATCCCTTGCTGGTGCGACCTCCGTTGATGCTTAACCATGGTGGTTTTCCTACAAAAGCTGGGTCTCGTGTTAGTAGGCGATGGGCTGAATGGGACTGCCGAGACCTGCCTTTTGGAGCAGCCATCATGGGCGCATTTGTACGGACGCTTCCCGGTGTGAATACGTCGATGTCTTGCAAGACTCGATGACTATAGTTTCGGGTCAGTTCCATGATGGTCACTGATTCATTCTGCACTTACATCCGAGAATCGCTTTCCGCAGCCGATATGCTGGCACTGATGGGGTTTTTCTCCTGTATGCGTCCGAATATGAACAGTCAAGGCGCTCCTTTGGATGAAACTCTTCCCACAACCAGGGATAGAGCAAGCGTATGGTCGTTCATTTGTATGTATACGATAATGTCTCTGTAAATCAGATTTGCGATTAAAGCTCTGTGGCAGATGTTAGTGTGACGAAGTGGGCATGGGGTTATTTCGAAGACGAACCTTTGTACATGACTGCCAGTCGCATTGGAAGGGACGGGCAGTAGGCTCGTTTTCTACCAATTCCATAAGTTCCATGGTTGTATTTGCTAAGTTTCGATGTGCCACCAAGGCAATGCGTGTATGATGATGCAGAAGATGAGACGTAAATCGTAGTTAGACAGGCGTCAACTTTTCAAAGCATGATAATTCCAAATGCCCGCTGGTAAATAGTCGCAGATCCGATGCAGTACACAAGATCCAGGTTTGCTGAGAAGGAGCGACAATTTGACGGTCGAACTGAGCCTGTAATTAGGGTATAATAGGCGGCGGTGAGATCCAGTCGAAGATTAATCAGCGATTACAAGATGCCTTGTAAGGGCTCTGATCTGACAATCGAGAATATCTATAGTATTGGCGATGTGCAGAAGATGCCTAGCGTTTTGTATATATAATTATATATATTTGCGACAGCGAAGAGTGATCGAGTGTGGGATTTCCAGGGACAGATGAAGTCGAGGACCAAAACTGTGTGGGAGCTGAGTGTTTAAACGTCTGAATAAGGCGGGTGTCGTGTTAATGCAGGCGGTACCTAGGTAGGTGGGATTGCCTAGTGGATCGGGAAGAAATTTGGCTGGGCTGGGGAAACTTGGACAAGCCGCAAAAAGAATGAGCTTTATGCTGCAGTAGTGGCTTTGAGGGATAATATAATAAGCAAGGGGAAAGGGAAATGTAGAAGGTTATAACGAAAGTTGATTGGGCTTGGAGCGAGAACGACGTGACAGTATGACTGGTCCCCCGAAATGATCCAAGTGTTGAGTCGTAAAATCAGACTATTTGGCGTCTAGTTGAGGTGATTTGAGTCAGGTAGACAGTCAATGAATTCCCTGACAAGCAAGACAAAACTTGGCGTTTATACAACGGCCACCGGGTTCTGGGTTCTGGGTTCTGGGTTCTGGGCTTATATCTAGTCCGCTGGGTAAGGGTTCTGGATATCAGGAGTGTTTAGGGACTTGTAGAGCAGTGTAGAATAGAGTAACCAGGACCAAGCAGATGCTAAATATCAGAATGAAATACCAAGCTCGCAGGATGGGCCGTCGCAAATCTGACTTAGTTTATAGGCGTACAGCGAGCGAGCATGGTATACATACGCCGGGGGCCAGGGCCAGGGCCAGGGCCGGCAAGGAACCACGCAGGAGATCAAAGAAGGTCAAGGGATCCCTGTACTGCAACAGCGGGCTTCAGTGGGTCTCAGCCGGCAGCGAGCAACGGGGGAGAGCATAGGGTGAGGGATTGAGAAAGGACGGGAAATGGAGTGCGGAAAAGAGTGACGAGTGGGTAGAGAGCAAGTGGAGGGAGGCTGATGGACGAGGGAGATGAAAAGATGCATCAAGGGTCAGGGGATGACGGGCAAGGCAAGGCAATATGGAGAACAGGGCTGGCACTAACATCAGTGAACAGACGGAGACGAGACGAGGTGTACTGTAGTTGAGGGTACAGCACAGTAGCATCATTCTTTCATTGATGGCGGCGAGCAGTAGCTGGCTTTGTGGGCCAGGAATCACAAATAGTTTCCGAGACTCGAAGCGTGGCGGCCTGGCATGAATGAACCGAGTTCAAGTTGAATAATGATCCGAGGTGGTGGTGTAGTGCGGGCCATGATCCATTCTTAGTGTAATCTCTGCGTCTTGTTTTATCCCCGTACTGAATACGGAAACAGCACCTCACTTTGTCCTTGCCTTGGGTTGAGCGCCTGGTGTAATTGTGTAGGGGCTATCTTTTCTGTCTGCCCCATCCCGTGTAGTCACTGGGGGTGTCTTTTTACTAACGCATCAAGCAGATCAACCTAGTCCAGGTTAGAGCAAGCATCGGACTTGTATTGGTACTGGAAGTAAAGTAGGAGGGAGGGGGTTTTTGGTACGCACTACTCCGTCCCTCTCGAGCTAGAGGCACACTGCACCGCAGGTTCCAAGACGTTGAGAGCCAGGCGGGGACAGGGGGTAAAAGCCGTCGAGTCTAATCCAGTTGATGGCGTCGAGTTTAGAGGCGTCTAGGCAAGGGAGGGATTGGTGGCAGATGCCTCTAAATGGACCGTTACTTGATCAAGATGGAATTGGAATTCGAAGTGGAAGGAAGGCTGATAATTGAGAATGGCTAAGGAATGATTCAGGATTTAGTACAAACGGCCGATGTCATCAGGTATCCAGCCAGACGGTCACTGAGCCAGCTGCTTGGAAGGCATTGATGGAGAATGAGGGGACAACCAGGACCTGGATAGATCAAGAGGGAACCAACTGTATCCGTGTAGCCGTGCAGCCGTGCCCTCTAAAGAACCCACAGTCACCGGTAAGTGCCGAGTAGACGGAAGCCTGTTTAATCTGTAACAGTGGCTATTTCTGTTGTTACGTCCCAAGTTAAAAAAGGTGAGGTATTAGCTGCGGACGATGGTGGGCGTGCCAGGAGGTGGTGAGTGGTGAGAGGTATGAGATGAGAGATCCAAAGTGGAGAGTAAAGGCCGGCCGAGGTACTTTGTCTGAGCAGTCTGAACTAAGGCAGCTACGACTGAGACTCAAGACTGGGGACCCAGGGTTTTGGCTTGGCTTGGCGTGAAAAAGCGCCACGGCTGGTGTTAGTGCTAGGTGCTGGCTAATGGAGCCTGGAGCCTGGAGCCCGGAGCTTGGGGGACCTAGGGGCCTGGCTCAGCCCGCAGGGCCCTAAATTAGTGAGCACCCATTTCCATGATGAAAGCAGCTAAGGCCCAAGTGCGTGCCGTTTCTTTTTTGGAGACAAGACGGGATGGGACCAGTCTAGCCAGTTCACCGGAGCATTGGAGGGGACTAGAGTGCATATCCACTTGACCAAGAGGTCGATCAGGACGACTCTTGGCGGAATTTCATAACCTGATGCTTGTCTGGTCTAGCGTCTCATCTTTCTCAACCTGCCATTGTTTAGGGTAACTTATGCGACAAGAGGACGATCTTCAGGCATTTTACTCCGGACCTTCCGTGGTTTATTCCGGTAGACGAAGTAATATCATACATGTGAAAGATAAACTTTGGATGGAGGAAGTCTTTTTCAATTAAATTTTCCCCCTTTCAATGGATATATATAACTTCATGCCTAATTTATTGTCCCGCGCGGTACCTAATTAAGTAGAGTCCTTCAAAATCAAGCTGCCCGCAGTGTCTGCAATGCCCACCTACCATGGTGATCCATGACAGTCGCTGCAAAGACAGGGGGCTTTGATGCAGCTCGCCGCAGCAGCACGGAGCAACCAGCCAATGTTAACAATGCTTCAAAGCAAGGGTTTTGTTGATCAATCTTCCCCCCCGCCTCATGGCTGAGGGTCAGGAATCACCAGCAAACTATCTTTCCATTAATCAGGGATTATTGATAAGAATGTGCCGATCTGTGAGCCTTTTTACTAAGAAACTGTTTATATCCATATAATAATTCCGTGATGCATGACTCAAATACTGTTTTGACAGCTGCCGACGGCGATTTAACCTGACTTCGGCGGCAGATGTAAGTTTGAACGAACGTTGGACCAGACGGATAATCAATCAAATGGCGGGGTTTCACCTCCACTGGCTACTAGGTACCTTAGGTACTTACGTATGAATCAGGGCCAGTACCAACACTTCGCCAACGTGGGCCTAAGGGCTCGTGCCGGCCCTGGGCGCTCATGTCACGTCTCGTTTTGGTGCGGTGCATCTACTTCTGGTCCAGAGCATCGCAGACAGATATTGGATGTGACAACAGCTATCAAGTCCGCAGACGCAAAATAACCTTTCGCAAGTGCTGAGAGGCTTAAAAGCACACAGGGATATCAACGTGAGCGATCTTCAACAAGAAGAGTAGAGTAATTATTGAGCAATGACCATAAACCCTTCTCCGAAACATGCATTGACTGAACGAGGAACCATGACGTGCACAAGACGTATGTATCTGACTCCCTGAAATGTGCTACCAAGATCCATGCCCCACTTCACCCACCACTCACCACCCACAGCAAAAACCCTTGTCGATCACGGCCGATTGTCCATGCCGTTCCTGACTTGGCTCTTTTTTTGTTTGTTTTTTACAGAGGAACATCCATGTCCTTTATCAACCCTTGTCTTCAAGCCACCTCAAAGATATTAACCCACGAACTCTTCGTGCCCAGGCTCCAGGTCCAAAGCCACACGACGGCAGGGCTTTTGACTAGCTTCTATCTATTAGATTAATTAATCCCTTGTTGTGAACTTGGCTACTGCAGTAGTAGGCAGGCTTTGAAGCCTAGAAAGCCTCAACGGGGAGACCAACCGTAAGATAGCTTCTATCTATACTATAATTGCTTGAATATTACTACCAATGCACAACTCACACACCATCTTTGCTGCCAAAGCCCGATCGCATCTCATCTTAAACTGTATCGCTTGTTGCATTTGGCAAATCGGTTGAATGCCGGTTACTTCGGTTGTATTAAAATTAGATATGGTCGAGAATTGGGATCGAATCAGTTAATGCTGATTTGCTGGTTTCTGGGATTGACGTGAGACCTCGACGTTTCGAACGTCTCCTCCACATTGCTCAGCCAACAAATGGGGACTGATTTCACAAGTGCGTGGATCGTTTGAGACTATAAATTTTGACAGAAGCCCAGCCCATCTGAGGTGACACGCAGCAGGGACTGGGCAGCTGACCTGTCGCATTTTGATTATCAGGGCTGAAGCTGGCTGCTGCTGAAAATAAAAAATACAGCCCTTATTGCTTACTAGTAATATGACAACAAATTATCGGTATCAGTCCACAAGGAGAACACCACATTCGACAACTCAATGCATTAACCGTGGCTGCTAGCTAGCCTTTGAGGTGATCAGCTGTCGATGCATGTACACAGCCTCTCCACATCCCCTGACGCCAGCATCATAGGAAGCCACTAGTGACAGAAATACTCATCATACTTCAGAGTGAAATTGGCCTACCACTACTTGCGTATTTTTATCACTTTGCTCCAATGTGCGGAGTGTTGTCCCCACCCGCCAGCTCTGTTCACGTCTAGTGCACTTGCTTTCAGCATGGACTACACGAACTGCTAATAAGAACGGAACGGAACGGCTACCTTGATTAATATAGTCTCTTTACAACGAACGCCACTTCCATAACGGGCTGCTAACTTTGCCCCGGGGTAGCAGGAACGAGGGTTTGAAACAGAAATATATGTTGTGCAGGCCAGGAGCACAGCATAAGGAAGGCGAAAAGCCAAAAGACCAAAGTGCCAGACTGACAGAGCACGTTCTGTGTAGACTGTAGAGTAGACCAGGGGTATACCTGCGACAACGGAGGTGACCAGTTCTCATCCAATATCTTGTTTCAACGATGATGCCTCCGAGGCTACACTGGATGAGATAGTGATAGGCACCCTCCATACTGGATTTAGAGTTTGGGATTGGAGGGGAGGCTGGCTCAAGGCCATCTTATCCCCACACTCCTGACTGGGGGACCAGTCGGCTTGGCTTGCGGACCGAGAGTTCTACAGAAACCAACAACTCCTCTTGATCCAACCTTTCCAGGGTCAACCCAGAAGACGGAATCCCGCTGATAATCGGGATTGGCCCGCATGATCTATAGCCTGGGCGGTGGGTGGCAGCGGTAGACCATGAATTGTGAGGCTCGCAGAGTCGTACCCGCGGGGGATCGTGCTGCAGCTCCGTCAACATTTATGCTCGGCCGAGTTTGTTTCCGGCTGCCATCTTGTGCAATGCATTAATTGGATACATCCATTTCGAAACAAAACAAATCATTTAGTGGATCCTGGTCGTTCGCATAACATGCCCGGGCAGATCAGTCTTCGCAGGCATCTCCCGGCCAGATTTGCGAGCCATGACCCTGAACGGCTGATCATATAAATGTAACGTTGGCGATGTGCGGATTCTCAGAACCCTGGAGACTGGAGTAAACACTCCAGTCTCCATAGAGCCCCATGGTGTTTAACTCACCGCCTCGGGCAAGGTCCTATTGGCTTCTGCACTTACACTCTCAATCTGTAACAAGAAACCCCAAGGCACTCGTTGGTGATGTCTTCGGGCTACAGGAAAGTTGGTTCAGGAGGTCGAGCAACTCTGCCGCTTACATCCGTCATGCTAGTTTGGATGATACAACATGATATTCGCTTGGCATCCTACATGGTACATGCTACAGGCACATAGTCCGTGGAAATATGCCGGCGTGGTGTACAAGGGACCCTGATAATGGAGACAGACTCTACTCCATACATTGAGTGCAATAGGATGCGTAGTAAGTGTTCAGCTGTGTGCACTCCATACCATTATCTCTCGCCGCAGGTAGGATACAATTGTAGTCGTAGTGTTATGGGGAGCCAACTGCGGGCGCTCTATTCTGGGCGCTATTGCACGGTAGTCTCAAGAAGTGAGCCGATTTCTGGTATTTGGTGGTTGGAACGTCGTTAACAAATCCTGCTAGGCCTGCTCGGTAGGATATTCTACCAGTCAGAATGTTGTGTGGCTTGTCAGTAGTAATCCTTCCAATCCGTCCAACGTCTAAAACCCTCAACCTCACGACTCATTAACGCACAGCATCCAACCATGTCACGGCCTGTCTTATCTGCCGATAAAGTCGAGATGATCGGGACGCTTTGACAGACGTTGAAGAGATTTACAGTGCATAAAGGCGGGAGGATTGTCTGTGAGTTGCTGTTTGCCTACTGGACAGAGGCCAGCACAGCCATTCTGGAGCGAACAGACACAAACCTCACGCCAGAATCTGAACACTTCGCTATGGTGGCATGGATGGCCTCAGATGGCCAAGCGAAAGTTGAACACCTGCAATCCTATCACGATAATAATTACCTACCCGAGATCAAGGGAGTGATTGACACGGCAGAAGCCATGGATAGGATAAGGCCCCTGTCCAAAGTGATATGGTACCAAGCCTCAGGTCACGTCACGCCGTCAACAGGAGGTACTCTTCCATACGGGGAAGTCGGCAGGCTCTACACCTTACAATACCTTAGTACCCACCTAGCTATCGACATCAGAAACAATTAATTCTCATCATCATCATCATCATCATCATCATGCCCCTCTTACACCAGAAAAGGTATCGAGACCGACAAAGATATTAATATACTCCTCTTCGGTATGCCCGTCAAGCACAGACTATTCAACCTGCACTACGCGTTTTATGTCAGTCCCCTGCGTGAACCGAAACAAAGCCCCGTGCGTTCGTCGCCGCCTATCACGAAACACGCAGAAATGGAAATTGACGAGAAAAAAATCTGTTCGCACAGCCAGATCTGGAAGGTTCCTGCATCCAACGAACTGGATGAGGTGCGTCTAGTCTACGTCGGTCCCAGCCTTGCAAACGCCAAAACTTAGGCCACGAACTGATCTGAGACCAGCGCAAAACAACGGTCGATTTAGCATTGACTGCCACGTGCTACATGCCTGCTCGTACCAATCGGAAAGAACCGTTGAGCACAGCCGGTGATCACTCGCCAGCCCCGACCTCCCTTTAGCATCGTCTCGCATGCTTGGGAAGGGGCGAGAAGAGGATGAAGTGAAGCAAAGCAAAGCCAGTTGGTAATTGATTGCCATGATCAGGGAATCGTCGTCAACTGGAACTTTGTATGTCTGGCCGGCATGCTCCAATGTTTACCTAGTGAACGTCTATCAGAAACCGCTGCGCAAAGCCACATCCACAAGGAACCGATTATTTGGAATTATAGTATGCAGTATCCTCGGCGTTCACCACTGACGGCAGGAAGGGACCCAATGAGGCATGGGACAATGGTTCCACAATCGTCTCCCATGCTCGAGACCAGATTCACGGACTCCCAGCTCATTTTGGGACTCGGCCTTACGCTGTCTGTCGCTGGGGCCAATTGCACTGGCCAGCACTAATTAAGCACCATGAGAGTTGTTTCCGCCACAATCTCGATCTGCTTGTTTACCCACAACTTGAGTGCGGAATTACCATGGCATTGTTTTGTCATGACTCGGCTCATCTGGGCTATGAGGTTTAATAGTGGATCATGATAGATAGATAGCCTTAGAGCCCCTGGCTCTATTAAAACGGACCCAACTTGTTCTGGAGACATTCGATTTACCAAAACAGTAATGAGCTCGTTGTGTTGTTATTAGCTCATTCTTGTTTAGCAGCTGCCGCCAATTGATCAACAGTACCAAGAGAAGAGAAGAGATGAGAGGCTGACGAGCGTTTAAAGGCTCAAAAACAGTTTAGTCGTGAAAGGTATTGGGTCTAATTTCCAATTGTACGACACATGTTCGCAGATTGAACTTAATTGGTGTACTTTTACGGCTTATGAGATCAGTCAGTCTCGACACTCCACAGGAGATCGCGACATACCACAGAGAGTTCAGCGCCACATTTGTTGTTGGGAACACAATGTATCCCCATGTCGGTATATCCCTATCCGTATTTTTGCCAGATATCTGAATCGCGCCCACCTTGGCGGGATGCTCAGAGCAGGGTACAAGGATCCAACTGAATCTACTAGCGGTCCTAACCGAACTGACAGGCAGGGGCGATACTCTGGTTTCGGCTGTTCAGACAGGGTCTTCTGATTCGGATGATCTTCCACCTGAAGATCACATCCCCAACATGGATGAAGTCACGAGTGTGCAATCAGCTCGCAAACTAGGTCTCTTTCGGACAACACCTCTACAAGGTACTCGAAACTTGCTTTTATACCAGGGGCACAGAACTATTGGCATTGGGCATTGGGCACTGGGCATGGGTTTCAAACCATGTCGGAATTCGTACGTATGACTGCCGGCTTGTTCTATCATTGTACGACATTACAGCCTTACAATCGCACTTAATGGCAAGGAACAATTGCCGGATCTACTGCTACCTTGGAAGGGTTCGACACGCAGCCAGGGTCGCTGCTTCAGCGCAGATCATCACCGTAGTCTTCAGCTATCCCTACGTGGCGCAGCAGCGGCAGCGGCTTGCCTTCCAATGACGACGTACCGTTCGAAATTGTATCAAGTTATCACAGGAAGAAATGAAACACGAGACAGAAATAGGTGCGAGATCGACGAAAATTGGTGTAGGCGATTTTGGTCTTTTGCTTTCCTCCAATGGGTATCGTATTACCTCCGCTCAGCCGGAACAAACCCGACGCAGAAACGGGTTGCAACTGCCGCTCTACAATCGGAGTGTGTACCCAATATCAAACGCCAGCTTCGGCAGTGCTTGTCGCACCAAGATCTTCACAAGCCCTACCGTTGAACATCGAACATCGCACGTGGCTTTCGACAATAGAGGGAGGGTCTAGCCGGCAACTTCGGGACATAGCAGCATAACAATTCGTTTCACCTCCATGCGATACTAGCCTAGCCTTGTCACGAATCATCCAATGTCCAATGCTGATCGCAGTCCGAGTCAGAGAGGTGCTTGGAACTGACTAGACCATGGCCACTGGAGCTTATTTATATCAGATACAATTTGGAATAGTGGGTAGGTAGGCATAACATATTCTGAGCGACTGGCAACAACGCGGCAGGATTTTAAACGCTGGGCCAAACCGAGCAACGGAGCGGACCGTAGACAGCTGCCAACACCGCCCGGACTCGGGCTACCGGCGCTTCGACTGTAAACGGGAAATATGCAACACGGAGAAAGCACTGACTGAATGAAGATACAGTACATGGACTCCTGAAGAAATTTCTACGGTGCCACCGGCAATACAGAATCTGCTGACGTGGGACTGATGCAGGCACCGCGGCCAGGGCGGTAAATCATTATCATGCTGGCGTTGATCACCTAGCCCATGTCAAAGACGGGTCTGCTCCATATCACCAACCTAACTTCCAAGCACACTGCATCAACAGTCGAGACCCCTCAGCTGAATACAGACAGAATGAGGCTGCACTTGTCAGCCTTTGGCGTCGTGCTGTGAGAGATCGGGACAACAATTACAAAGATTTACCAGAGTATCTCTTGCTCTCTCTTCTTCGGCGTTAGAGGTTAGGCTCACATAATTTCGGCATTGGTTCTTAGCGCGGTAACACATTCTCTATTCCCTGCCAGCCTGCCAGCCTGCCAGCCTGCCACCTTTAACGGATCTTTGTTTTGGGGTGGCAAGGCAGTTGTTGTTTGGCTCCGATAAGATGAGCAATCGGCCGAGTTCAGCACTTCAGACAAGTAAGTGCCCCTGACAGTTGTGGGGACCGGACAACAACAGCCATAATAGCCTCGAATGCTCACGCCCTCTATCCCTGCAGTTTGAAGTATAGCGAGTCATGAACCGCCCCATATCTTTCGAACTCCGAGTTGGTGGTACTTCCAGAGTGGTTTCAGCGTGTTGCAACTCTCCAAAGCGGAATTTCGAGCCCATCGTGCCGTTACTCCTGACAAACATCCCTCATCAAATACATATTGGATGGCAGAAACAGCTTTGAGCTTGTTAACGGTACTGCATTGACGCTAACGGTAGAACCCGTTAATTAAGAACTACTCCCATCGTTCGCTCACATCGTTTGAGGCCGGAGCACATGACTGTATTTGTCCGTCTGATGGGTACTGTACCAGTAGTGCCTGTCACGTTCTTCGACACCACAAAGCAACCAAATAGCCAGCTATGCGAGTCAAGACATGCTCCACGCAAAAGTCTACGGAAAGAACGAAATTATGCATCATCACGGGAAAATTATATAATGATGTGCGGGAAAGGGAGCACTAGACTAACTTACAGCACGAGAGAAACAAGTTCACGATGTTTTCCTCTACCATGACCGTGGGATCCCTGCTGCTAGGCACGTCAGCATGGGGAAACCTCTGTTACTCGTGGGGGTAACTCTCCCCAGAAACATGTTAATTCATTATCGGCATGGCCGGCTGTTAGAGACTCCAGCTGGGGCTTCATCGAGGGCTGAAGACGATCCTGGCAGCATGGTGCCATTGTGCAGCTTGTCACCTCGTGTCAGTTTTGATGATCCACGCGATATAGGTAAGGTTTCAAATCTATATACCCCAGGACCAGTCCAGCTCGACATGCTCAATCGCTCGACACCTGTTATTAGCTGAGCTTCAAGCTTGGCAATATTCTCTTAACCTCTCTCTCCGACATGACTCGTTAATCAGCTGCGTGCCGCTCCGCAATTAGTTTACAGGCCTTCCTTGTTTCTTCTGGAGACCTCCCTCTTTTCCGCTACCAAATGTGACAAATGACAGAAGTTGGTTGGCCATACTCCCCGAATCTTAGCAGCTTATCACAGAACAGCACTGACACATGGGTATCCTGATACGAGAAATTCAGAGAGGAAGAATAATAAGACATTGTACTCCGTAGCGAGAGGGGGGAAAAAAGCAACGTTTTGTTTATATCCGGTGGACAACTTACACCGGAGAAAGAGGCGCCTTTTGCAGCCCTTCATGACACGCTCGCCATACCCGATGCCCTGAAAACTAAGTAATCATTTCAACATGCATGGTATCCTGGCCGCGGATCTTCTCAATTGGAGAAATACATCCTCAGCGTTACACTGCAGGTGACTAAGCGCCTCGCGGTTAGCTTTCATGCTGGCCATTATAGGTGCCTATCGCGAAGCCTGGTTGCTGTCCGCCTCGCGATTTCTATCTCAGGCAAAATACGGAGTAGCCGGTATATGTTTATTCGTATCGCTGCCTGTCTCTTTATTGATGTCAATATTATTCCTTGTTGACTAGGGTTTTCCTTGTCGACGAGGTATCACGCAGCAATACAACTGCGGAACCGCGAAATTACATCTCGTCACCAACAGCTTACTGCAACATTTGTTTGGTTTTCACTGGGGATTCAAGACCAAAGAACAAGTCTGGTCTTGTTTCTACCCAATCTCTTTGCTTTTTCTACCGTTTGTGGGGGAAAATCAGGAGCGGGTGGCTTATTCGAATCGACTAGGTACTTTTCTAGGCCAAGCATCATGGATCGGTGTTGGGTGCTGTACTGTGGTCATCACTTGAATTATCGGTTATGATATTCCACCGGTTGCTCTTCTGAGTCACATCGCGAGCTCTCTAGCTCTTGTGCCGAGCTGCCAATTAGCAAGCTGAATCCACCAGAGGGCGATCATGTCACAGTCTCGACGTTTGACAGTTTGGCTCGACGCCACCGGGGCACAACTTTCCCGGTTTTCTGTCAACTCTGTTTTTCTTTTTCTCTGGAAACTATCGGCAGTTGGCTTAAGCACCTGCAACCAATCTAATGGACTACCCCAGGTTAAGTGTTATATGGAAGTGAACCATATTCCTTTCTTTTGCTGCTCAGCTCGGATCGAATGTTCCACCAACGCCCAGTTGAATGTCTTTCATAAATTTAGGGGCTGACGAGATGGGCAGACACTTTAACACATTCTCTTGCGACCCAAGACAGGCTCTAAATCTTACAGTCTGCTCTTGGCGTCTCGGTTATACCTGACCTGCTCGGAGCTGGTCCCTTCAAGCTCCTTGGCCCGGGGCCTCAGAAGAGCTCCTTGACGAATCTCGACGCTGCGTTGGTGGAATTCAATTTGCACTGGACAGGCTATCACTGATTTAGCCAAGTGAAGCGAGCAGGCCTGTCATTGATCACTCTTACCCTCCTCATCCTGCTATGCAACATCGTCAGCCATCACACGCTGGGGTTGACCAGATATTGAGACATGCCTCCTGCATGTCTGACCCC
>ONZP01000630.1:0-11136 GCA_900312805.1 Fusarium torulosum
AGTATCATCCCCTCCATCTCCTCCACACGCTCCACCAGCCGCATTTCCTCCACAGCTCCCACCTGCACATCCCGGCGCAGCCCCGTATGCATAAACAGGCGGCATAAACATCACTGGAGCCATCCACGGTCCGTACACTTACAAAGGTTAGTATGCTTCTCACAAAACATCCAAGAAAGCTGAACTTACTCGCATAGGAATAACCCCAGTGGTTGTAATACTGGTCCTTGGGTGGGAGCTTGCGGCCCTTCTTCTCGGCGCGCTTGCAGGCTTTCTGGTAGTTTTCCTCCAGTCGCTTATTCTGTACTGCGCGCATTCTGTTCTGTACCTTTTCGACGTGGTTTGAGGCAACAAGGCCTTCTTCGTATGATCGAACGGCGTTGTGTGAAGAGATGTGGGCTGAGTTGTCGGGAGGACAGAGGTCAGCTGCTCCAGATGCGTAGAACTTGTCCGCAACTAGACCATGTTAGCTTAGATCAGAAAGAAATATGATCAGGCTTACTCTTTTCACTATGAGATAACTTGAGCAATCTGCCCGCAGATGAAACATGGGCTGCCCGTACGGACTCGCAGTACCAGCAAGTACACTCAGAGTACACCTCATCGTACATCTCCTGATACGTTTTACTCGTCCACTCAAACCCATCATTGAGCTTCTCATCCTCGATCTTGTCATCGTGTCTCACAAACTTGAAAGTCATCTTCGTCGTAAACTTATAGTACGAGCACGGCATGAGCTGGTGCGTATGCCACGCTAGATCGACATCAAGTGTTGGCACAGCCACCTTTTTCGGGTTCCTGGCAATGATTCTGATAAAGCGCTTGTACTTGACACAGCACCTGCTCATGGTTTCTTTGGCAGTAGGAGAGTGCAACCAATCAAGTTTACACATCTTCTCCGAGAAGATACCCTGGCGCATTACACACCCGCTAAGGTCGAGTGCAAAGGGGCTGAAGTTCTCCCAGTACCGAGACATCATCTTTCGAATACAGACCTTGGAAACTCGCGGCACACCAACCTTCTTAGGCAGTGTTTGGCCAAGGATCGTGGCCACGGCACTATTACTGAAGAGCGCATCAGACTCAATCATCTTGCGCACGTTCTCCATGGTAGGTGGGTCCTCAGGATCGGGGTTGTCGAGCAGAGTTTGAATCTGCGTGCGCAGAACATGCTGTATCATTCGGTTGGGGAACATGCGCTGGTCATATCTTAGTCCTTTGTGCGGTACCACGAGAACAGTCGTGCCGCTTCCAGGCCACAGGAGAGTTCCGGGCATAGGCTGGCTCTTGAACACGAGGTCATCAACATCCCTGCAGAACTTGGCCACGCTGAGGGTTTCTTTGGTGATGCGTGTGTTGCACTTAGGACAGCGGGTTTTGAACTTGCTATCTCCATAGCCAGAGCCGCTGAGACCTGGCCGTTCGGGGCTCTTTGGTATCTCTTCAAGGCCACAAGATGTCCAAGGGACCTCGAACTTTTGGCCGCAAGTCTTGTTGGCACATCTGAGTATCTTGACAGCAGAATCGTCAGTGTTTTCCCACTGAAGACCCGTCTGCGCTACCCATCTGGCCTTGTCTTCATCTGACACGTTGAAGTTATAGGACCCGTCAATTGCAGCGTTGACGAGGTTCCACGGCATACCACTCTGCCAGAACTCGCGAAGTCCTCGTCGGATACAATCCTCCAGGAAGTTCTGGGGGTTTAAGAGGTGAGAGTGGTAGACCAGTAACACATCTGAAAAGCGTTAGTGATGCGGATGATACAGCAGTATATGCGACTTACCAAGAGGTGGAAGTGCCTTCTTCTCCCACCAAGAAGGGTTCTCCCCAACTGTGAACTTATCAAAGGATGGGGCGTTGAGGTTGCTCATGTCAGGCTCAGTCAGAGGAGGAAGTTCTCGAGGAAATGAATTCCACCAAGCTTCATAGCGATCAACGGCGCGCGCCACAAATAGAGCCCATCGCTTCTCGCGCAGTTTACTGAGAGATTTGGTCTTATCCTCAACATCTGGGGTGTAGCCTTCGTCGTAAGTGCTCTCGATCACATCGCCATTCTCTTTGGCCTCTATGTTACCGTCCGCTCGGGTATCCCAGATGCCCCAGAGACCATCTGTATATCCAATGTCTTCTTTGAGCGCCTCAAAGGCAAAGAGAAGTCTAAGATGAGCGAGACAGCTGTTTGGATCTGGCTCATCGGGATTTGGCTCAATGTAGAGATCTCTGAAGGGTGCTGTGATGTCAAGGTCTTGGCCTGGGGCGTTTGGTGCTGGGGTGTCATCAGGCACGGCCTGATAAGCTGGAGGTGCAGCCATTGTATGTGTACGCAATAGGGTGTTTAAATTCTAGAAGGAAAGTGTGCGCATTGATGATCTTGGCAATGGGGACTTGTTAGATTGCGAGATTAGCGAGTTTATATCATGAAACTGCGCCCTTGGTATCGCCCCATTTCTCCGCGTTTACATCATTTGGAGTGGTTTATCAAGGCAGTGCAGTCGTTGTGGAATGTGCTGGGTGAGAATGGGGGCAGTTTTGGAGGGGTCAAATTGAGTGATCACATGGCAGAGATGCCGATGA
Source organism: Fusarium torulosum (assembly GCA_900312805.1). NCBI lineage: Eukaryota > Fungi > Ascomycota > Sordariomycetes > Hypocreales > Nectriaceae > Fusarium > Fusarium torulosum. The sequence continues at coordinate 2,575 of ONZP01000630.1, forward strand.
TCCGACAGGGACTGGATGGGCTGAGCGTTGATCTGCTGAGGCACTAACAGTTACTCTTGGTCGGTTGGTGTAGATCAGTTAGAGTGTTATCAGTTAGCCTGTTTTGCCCTGGCACTTTAGGCTGATTTTGTGATTTTGTAGCGCTCAGCCACCGCCCGACTACAGGAGAGGTGCATGCAAGATACAGATTCGGCATCGCGTCCTGTTTGTTAGAGCCAACAGCGTGAAATCACAGACAAATTGGGCAATGTACATAGCAGGGTCATCGGACATATCATGTCATCGCATCATCTGATTCGATATGGACCAAGGAGGAAGGCTTCTAGAAGGCTTAGCGATCTGCTATCAGTAGCTAGGCAGCGACATTATTCTGTGGCGATCAATCCAATTCCTTCAATAATCGGCTGCATGCAACCCGCCAACGTTACCCTTAATTCGACAAACCACACTATCCAAACTGATCCATATCAATTGATCGCAATCATCGATCCTTGGGCCTTCCAAGTCGGCCATTTCGCAGTGAAGTGACATGCGTCAGCAACCAAGTTCGTGTCATCCAATTTGACGGTGCTGGACACAACTGCACGCACAGTCTTGGAACAGAATGACATTCGGAGATATCGGTAGACTAGCCAATCGGTGTTAATTATACCAGAGCGTGTTACAACTGGGTCAATAAGCACCCAAACACGACGAAGCACTGTTTAAAGCGGTCCAGAATGTGAGAAGTGCGCATGAAAAGTAAGCGCTAAGGTAGATAACGAAGAATGGTCTGATATCGAGATTATGTTCAAGCCACGAAAATATTTACATGAAGGCCATACGCTCTTGAAGCATTTGTCCCCTCGGGTTCAAGCGACAGGCAACAAATACCGAAATCTCCAAATGCATTATCCCCGAATGTCGCTCTTTTCAACTCCTATAACTCCTCGCGACACAATGTATTCTGTTATTCATTCAGTTATTCATTCTCCAAGAAATGGCACCTCTCAAAGTTCTTATAGTTGGCGGCGGTATCGCTGGCCCTTCTCTCGCCCACTGGCTCTCCCGCATGCCGTGTGACATCACTCTCATAGAGCGCTCGCCGCAAATCAGAGTGACAGGCCAACAGCTCGATATTCGCGCCCAAGGCGTTCCAGTGATGAGAAAGATGGGCATCGAAGCTGCTATCCGCTCTCAGCTTATACGCGAAGGTGGAACACAGCTCATCGACACCAACGGCAACACGAAGGCTTTCTTCCCAGTTTCGGATCACGGATCCGAGAGCCAGAGTATCACGACCGAGTTTGAGATCCGCCGCGGTGATCTTGTGCGTATCCTGGTCGGTCTTACCGAGAAGAGCAAGAACGTGCAGCATCGGTTCAACACCACTGTTACCAGTCTTACGCAAGACGCGGAGAGTGATCCCCATGGTAAAGTCCACGTCGGTTTCAACGACGATCGCAAGGATGACTTTGACCTTGTTGTTGCAGCCGATGGAACAGGTTCCAGGACACGCCAACTAATGCTCGGTCCTAATGCGCCAGATCCGCGATATTTTCTCGGTGGATACATCGGCTTCTTCAGCGTTCTGCCAAAACCGCACGACCCAGATCGCTTCACTTTCTGTCATCTGCCGGGAGGGCGATGGATCGGTACGAGAAAGGATTGCCCAGAGATGACCCGTGTGTACATGCAGTTGCGTGGCCAAAACGAGGCCCTCGCTGCAGCGCACAAGTCGGGAAATCTTGCTGAGCTGAAGACAGCCTGGGCAAGCGCCTTCAACGGAGGCGAGTGGGAATGCAATCGGTTCATGAACGCACTCAAGAACGCCCCGGAGGCGGATGATCTCTATTCAACCCCCTGTGAAGAAATTCGCCTTCCCAAAGGATCGTGGTCGAAAGGCCGTGTTGTAGCTATCGGCGACGCGGCGCACGCACACACAGCGAATGGTTTCGGAACGACATGGGGTATGGTAGGGTCGTATATCCTTGCGGGTGAGATAGCCACCCTGTACAAGCAGGATCCTACCACGGCTGTGGTGCAGGCCGTCAAGAAATACGAAGATCTCTTTCGGCCGATTGCGACCGCTCAGCATGGCGAGCAAGGGATGTTTCGTGAGGCGTTGTTTATGCCAAAGTCAGCATTTGGGATATGGATGCTTCATTCGGTGGCGAGAGCTGTGGCATATTTCAAGCTGGAGCAAGGCATGGGAATGAGTTCTGAGACGTCCAACTGGCGGGTTCCAGAATATTCTGCCTTAGGTATTCAGAAGTAGGTGCGGAATTTGGCTGGCGGGCTGTATGAATAGTCAGATATTGGAATGTTTATTGAATCGCTTCTCAGTTTACGAAAACTCACCTCAGTGTGGGGGTGAGCCAAGAACAAATCAGGTGTACAATCAAATGACATTCAAGATATCAGTCCCGAAATATCACAATGCACCATCAGATCCAGAACATCACTAGGAAAAGAAAAGGTTCATCATCTCTTTGCACGCACGAACACATCACCGGACACTATTCTGTGACGACATAGAACCCCTACCCGAAGATCCCGTCATGTGTTGCTCACTCTGCTGCATAAAGCCTTGCCTAGAGATGGAGTTGACGTCTTTGATGCCTGGTAAGCCGAACGCAACGTAGTCTAGAGAGTCGTACCCACGTTGTCCCTCGATGGCCTGCTCGATGTCTCGCGGGCTACGGGATTTTTGCATCGCGATGGAGCGTGTGCGGGTGTTGCTTGCGTGGCTGAGGCCGTTACTAGGGTAGGTTGTGTGGCCTGAGGAAAGGCCTGGAATGAATTTGCGGAAGATCGGACGGAGCAGAGCAAGACAACCTGTGGAGGGTTAGCATAATGGACTTGATGGATGAGAGAGGTACGTACTGGTGAAGACGGCCAGATGAATTTCGACGTTGGCCCATACCATGGCCAAGGAGAACTCGAAAGGGAATTCCCTGGAATTGGCTGTGTATCTTTGTGCTTCGACGATTTGAAATATTGAGGCAATTCCGACTCTGGACCAGTGTTAGTAATGCGATGAGCAGCTGGCTCAATATGAGGACGTACACGGAACCAATACTGAAGATACAAATAACAGCAATCTTTTGCCCAAAAATCAACTTCATTCTCACAACCTCCCACAGCGGTAGAGCAAGGATGATGAAGTCCATCAGACAGTGAGTCAAGTCGGTGCCGAGATAATATTTGCCAATATTGGTCAAGCAACGGCCATCAATCGACTTGTCCCAATATGCTTGAACAGGTATGCAGTGAAAGATGGTCATGAAGGTTCTGATGGTGATCCAGCATGTGCAGCATACCATGAGGACGATGATAGGTATGCGGATAGATGCGAGTCGGAAGATGCGACGGTAAAATGTGAGTACCGCCATCTTGGAGAGAAAGATGGCCCAGGAATAGAGTATCTCGCTAACGAATAGAATCTGATGCGACTTCTCGAGAATGTAGTCGATTTTGGCGTCGGGTAGATGCCCGATTTTGCGACCCATGTAGAAGCATGTTGTCCCTTTGGAAAAAGTCAATTAAAGTGAAGGAGAAGCGGCTTGGATGTCACTCACACACGATGAGAAGAATTGCATAAGCAAAAGACACGAACTAAACAACATGATGAGCATTTTTATTATTATCACTGCTAGAAAAAAGAAGAAAAGGAGAAAAGAAGAAGAAGAAAAGCACAACACGGGAGGGTTTGCGTACCCAAGCAGCGATGGACAAGGCATCGTCATAGCCAAGGCCCATCTTTGTCATGCGCCGCGCCTTGATCCTCAGCACAAGCGCGAGGGCACTCGCGGGCACAGGAATGATGATGGCGGCCCAGACATTGGGGACCCGGCCCGTCATAATTGAGGTAAAAGCAACGAACGAAGAGGCATCTGATTGTGTATGTGTGAGAAAATATGTGACTCGTCCCGTGAAATAATTCGAGTGAGAGTGAGACAGCGAGGGGGGAGAAGAGAGAGAGGGAATGCGGAAAAAAGAGGGGCGAGCTGGGGCAGCTTTATGACGGGGAGAGAGAGAGAAAGAGAGGAAGAGCGGACAACCTCAACATGCGGGGGAGGGTAGGCTAAAGAAAGAGAAAGATACCAAGTGAGCTCACTAACGGGGCTATGAAAGATAGCGACGAGCCAACAACAGCACAGGGCCAAGCATTACCACCCTGTCGGGCAAAACCAAAAGCCTGACAGGCGCAGCAGCGCAAGGGTATCACCAGGGAAGGGAACACCACTTGTGCTACCCCTAGAAAATGATTTGAAGCATAAGCCTTCAGCCCAAACGGGCCAGAGCTGAAAAAGACGACAGCAAAGCAAGCCTGCATAAAACTTGGGAAGGATTCGGCCTCGGACGCCCTGTTTAAACGGCTGCCTTATTTTTCAACCACCCAGCGTCACCAAGAGATTGGCCCCCCCAAAGTCGCGCAGCACAGCACACACACATCCATCAAAGCCAAGCGTTGTCAGCGACAGGAATAAATGTCACGCGACCCCGCCAAGCTTTTCTGTCCAGCATGCATGCTGTCACGATTCTCAGATAAGGCTTTCCTTTCTGCACGAGCTGAACAGTGCGGTTTTCTTTTCTTGGCGAGGTAAGAAAGATAGGCTTTTCGCCTTGCTTTTGTCTCAATTGATGACACCTTCTAAAATAAGCTTAGACACATGCACTGGCATGTGTTCTTTGAGACCTTCTTTTTGTTCTTTTTATCGTTCTGCAAAATATCCCTCCGCGTCATTCCAGTACCTCATCTGGCTGGGGTAGCATTTTTCGCTAAATTAGCTTCAACGCTTTTTCCCCAGACTTTTTTCCTTTCCCGCGTTGGAATCCACTTCGTCAAGCCATTTTATCCACTGCCGTTAGCGGTTTTGGAGAACCGGCCTTCGTCGGCAGAAGTTGGCAGCGCTATTGTTTGTGCTTTTAATCACAAGGCTTTGGGCAATTGCTTGCTTGGGATGATCGACGTGAGTTGGTGTGCGCTACTATATCGGTGAGCGATTGACGGCAGCCTTGTGAGGTAGGCTCTAGAGATGGGTGCACATGTGTGTCATATCTTGCGTTAATCCTGCTTACTGATAAGCGATGTACGAAAAAAGAAGGATGGCTCTAGATGCATTCGCTAATGGACATGCAGGAAGCTTGGACACATTAACAGAGGAAGAGGGTGAGTGAAGCCCGTTCCGAGAGATTACGACTTGATTGTGTCTAATCCCACCTCCTCGTCAATATCTCTATCCCACTTCTATTGAAGTACTTTTTGTCTCCCACGACTTTGGGCTAAGCGACAATAAACCCTCGGGTCTTATTCTCACTTAAGGTTCAGAAGCTTTTGACAAACATTCCGTATTCTCCTCATAATCGCGATTCTGACAGCCTTCCTCTTGTGGAGATCCAGCGTGGCCACAGATGTTGTTGGACGGGCTTGCATCACTTCTTTGAGCTCCTCAGTGGCCCGTGTCAACGCCAAGCTCTTCTCTAGATTCTCAGCAGATCCATCGTCCCCACGTTCAAGACATTGCATTTCTGAGCCAGGGAGGTGTCTCGCGGGCGATTCCATAAGATCGCGCAGCGCTTCCAGATCATATGGGTTTCTTTTCCACTGGAGTAGAACCTTATCATCTGCCGTATATCTGATTTCGTAATCTTTAGACTCAGGACACCGTAGTGTGTGGGATTATCTAGCACTTGCTCAATAAAACAGTCAACTTACAAGCTACAAGAAGTATCAACCCGTTCGATTGATCTTGATGAAAACTACTTCATTGAGACGCAATGACAGGTGGAGACAGAGATATTCGCTAGCTAGCAGTATCTATTTTTTTATTGGTTGTGATAGCCCCACAATCTCGACCGCGATGTGAAGCGTGATGACGCAGCCCAGCCAGTCGCGTAAATACCCTTCCATTCTCTAGAGACCGCTTCTCCTTGGTTAAATCAGCTCGTGCATACTGTATCCCTATACCGAATATACAATTACATTTTCAGCTCATAAGATCGTATTGCAATGGCAGAACCGCTTGCACCTCTACGGTGGTAAATGCCATGAAGACCGTGGGTGCACAGCATCGTCATCTCAGGCTCACACTAACCAACAACAGTTGACCGAGAGTATCATCCGAGACAAACAAGTAGAAGCCACCGCTAAGTCAAAGGAAAATGTCCTACCGTTTTCTTCGCCAGCTGCCAAGCCCACTCCTACCTCTGGCAAGAAGCGCAAGGCGGAAATGAGCCTCGATGAAGAAATCGCAGCATACAAGGCAGATCTCGACGATGTCGTGAGCCCAGACTCGTTCGAAAACGACAAGCTCGTCAGCTGCAGTACTATCCGCACCAAGATGAACAAACTCTTCGACTCGGGCATCATGAGCAAGGCAGAGTTCTGCAGAGCCACCGGCGCAAACTCAAACTCCCTCAACAAGTTCCTCAAGCAGAAGGGTCCCATGGGCGGCTCCGGAAGCTGCGTTTGGTATAATGCCTACGCTTGGTTCAAGCAGCGAGAAGTCATGGGTCTCAAGATGCCTGACCCCAAGAAACGCCAGCTGGAACAGCAGAAGAAAGACGACGCTGCCGGTGGAACTCCTTCCAAGGCCCCGAGCTCTGCAGCAAAGACGTCAAAAGATCTCCCTGACATAAGCGAGATTTATCTTCAAGGCGAAGAGACAGACGAAGTCCCCGTGTACGACGACTGCGACGAGTTCCGCCGCAAGATCAACGCGCACATGAAGACCCCCGGTCTCACGCAGGCGCAGTTCTGCTGCGACTTGTACGCGCAGCTAAAAGCGCCCAAGTGCAAGAGCATCCAGCCTAAGCAGCTGACTGACTTTCGCGTTGCCAAAGGGTCTAATACAGGGGCTAAGAGCTCCGTGTTTTACGCGGCATATGTGTATTTTGAGAAGCTACGTATTGCGCAGGGTAAACCGACAACGAAGCATCGAGAACATATTTTCAGTATATATCCAGAAGGATTTCCTAGAGATACGGATCATAGGTCGAATTTGTATTTTGTTGGGGCGGCGTAGGCTGTTGATAGACGTCTATATGTGCGTTTGTAGGACTGATAGCTACTATAGCTGCCTAATGAAAGGATCTGGTAACTTCGTCTTGACTTTGCCTCGTTACTCTATTGGTCTTCAATCTATATCTTATACCAATTTATTCTATTTTGTCGTGATAATAGCCTGGGTCCCACACCGACGGTAAAGCAAACCTTCCAGAGACCTCTGCACCATAAAAATAGGTCATTTCTGGAATGCGACAAATTACATGTTCAACAGCGTCCTTAGGCTTCAGAACGACGATATCATCGATCTCCAGCGCTGGCGTCGTCGAAGCAAACAAAGCCAGCACAAGCTGTTAGTCCTTGCAGAGTTCATCGACTATTGGCTAGATCAAGAACCTGGCTAAAAGCACTGGAAGTTGGTTATTAAAGATATCCGATGTATGCAACGACAGCGGGAGCTTTACACCCGGTCGTTTGATCAAATTGTCACTGCTGCAACTTCGATGATTCAAATATTGGACTCAAGGCGTTCGATTCGGCAGACCATCACTGCCAAATGTCTGACTTACATAGCGCTTGTGTCTGTTCCTTTGTCTTGGGTTGCGAGTCTGTTCAGTATGGGAGGTGAGTTTCTGCCTGGAAACGGGCTTTTTTGGGTCTATTTCGCTGTAGGGCTTCCTCTGGTCGTAGTTGTCTTGCTGATATCAGTATTCCCTTTCGAGAATAACGCAGTATGCTTCAACTGACTTTATCCACTTGCTTGAGTCAAAACAAACGTCAGATGTAGGCTATAAGTCCAGCGAACGGAGAGCGCTCTTCAACCGTGCTGCCTGTTACATTTTACAGAATGGCTTCTGTGAAGTATCCTTGGGGATCCAGAAGCCTTCTAACCCTCAACCAAGATTTTGGGAGAAAGTTTTGATTAGTAGGCGATGGCGGAGTTATCGCGTCGAGTTTTATCCATCTTTTACAATGGGGGTTGTGAAGGTGGAAATGTTGGATGATGATGGAATGGGAGTGAGGGGCAGAGGTCAATTAACTGGCCTGGCAACCAAGGGCTGTTGGTACCAACAATGCAGAGTCTAACAAGGATGTGACAGGTAATGTGCGACGTTAGTAAGTACCATTGTCCCAGTGAAGAAGCTTTTGTAAGAAAGTCATGGACACTCTGGTGAACTAATGCTACTGTCTCATGTTCACTATGCATGTTTGTCTTTGCTTTGAAACCACCGTCGAGAAATACGTACCTCCTTGGATGCTTTGAAATGTTGATCGGAAACCAGCAGTGCTGTAGTCGACTTCGAAGAGCCTTGTTTGGTGTAAGATATCTCTCGGCCTGAATAGACAACACCTGGACGTTTCTAATAACGCACACCACTTGAGTACTCCACGAACGAATATTCGCTAATCTATCTCGATATGGCCTAGTTGCTAGTAATATAAGGCGTCAAACGTTAGAGCAGATTGGAGGGATCCATAAATAGACAACCTAAAACCGCTGCCAGGATTTTCTTTCTTTATTAGCTATAATACAATTAGACAAGATCTTCCAGCACATACGACCAAAGGTA